>PVJO010018687.1:0-36124 GCA_004026905.1 Hystrix cristata
AAAGGCAACAGGGGAAAAAGAGGGGAAAGGGAAAATATGGAAAATGATGAATGAACCTGCTGTAAATAGGGAGGGAGGGTGCAGGGGGGGGAGAGGGGGGAGAACCAAGATACATCATGTATAGGTACAGAATTAATGTAATGAATGTGACCATTGTATGTAGAATGTACCAATACATGTTCTTGGTTTAAAATAAAATAAAAAAAAAATTTACAGTAAAAGACATATTGCCATTAATAGCACCCCCCACCCACGAATGCACTTATCTCATAGTTCTTGACCCTCCCTGAAAGTTTCTGGAGCCTCTTTCCTTAGTGGCTTTAGTTGCACTGTTGTGTAGCCTCTATGGCTTAAATCAACTAAAAATGTTTACCTTTCATGGCCTCTTCAACTTTAGGAAAGAGCTAGAAATCACATGGTACCAGATCAGGTGAATAGGGTAGATGAGGACATGCGGTTATGTTTTTATAAGCCTGTCTTCCTAATGCCAGCTGCATTCACCATCTCGTAAAGATATTCATGAAAGAGGACTTCTAGAACTGCTTCAAAAAGTGGCAAAAATAATGGTATAAGTGTATTTGAAGCAAGGAAGAGTTTTTAATGACAATGTGTCTTTTATTGTAACAATTATTTAAAAAACATAAACACACTATACTTTGATCATTGGTCTTAGGAGAAAGAATTGTAATCTTCACTTTTATCTGCTGAAATCATCCCATACCACCCCACAGTCTGTATCTTATTATAATTGTCATTTTACCTACAAGATATGTCTATTTAATTAATGTGTCTTCTCTTAGAAGTGAGTGACAATTAGTCCTTGCAATTTTGTCATGTGACTTTTTTTGTGATGGAATTAATAATGCTATACAATCTTTGCTGTATATTATGTCGGGAAAGAAATATTTTCATATTTTAATTGTCATTTTGAATCACTCATTCTGATGGCTCTGTAATATGAATAAGCCTGTGCAAAAATTTCTTGCTTGTCAACGAATCATCGCGCAAGATATGTGTACATTTGTATGCATTGAAACATTTCATTTTCATTATGTTGTTAGTGGTGCATAATTACTAGGAATTTTCCCTGTCAGGTGTATAAGTTCTATCACTTTCTCTCCATCCTGTGAGTTTGTTGTTTTCTGTATCTCCTATTGATTTCAACTTTTATACTTGCTGATTTACTTGTTGTATTTTCTTTAGTGTCAAGTTTAAGTGTATTTCACCTTCTAATGATAATTTAAATTTTATACATAAATTGTAAGTAGATTTCTGACATCTGATAGTCACAATAGTACGGTGTTGTTTTGCTACACGAGAAATATGAAAGGTTAATGTTATATGAATGAAATAGTAATCGTTTATATTCTTAGGTTTCAATGGCATGAATTTTTTAATGAAGAATATAAGGCTTTCTTTGTTTTGGAGAACAAAATTAAGGGATCTTTCCTTTTTGACATTCAGAGAGAGATGGTAGAAGGCACTTCTTTCTCAGGGAGGGAAAGAGGATAAAAGAGGACTTAAATGAAGATTAGAGACGTCATTGGAAAATAAAGAGGTAGAAATGCAGAAATTAAGTTAATGAGGATATATATCTGAAATCTGAGCATGTAAATCAAAATAAAGTTTTGTTTATTTAATCTACTGGACCCCATTCCTTACTCCCAATTTCAAAACATACTAGTCAGAACTTTATAGTACTATTCATAGAAAAGAAATGAGACTTAACTTGGTCCCTTGGCACATAAATTGCTAACTAACTGGGAGGTCGTATATAAAACAAAACCCAGAAAACAAACCAGAAATGTCAGTTACATGGGCCATTTTAAGCTATTCTACATGTTTCCATCTCCTAATGCAAGTTGGAAAAAGTGCATGAAATTTAAAAGCAATTCACTGTTTTAGTCATAAGAAAGCTCAATGTTCATCTAAAAAAATTATTTTCTCAAACTAGTATCAGAAATAATATGATTTTTAGCTAAATTTTAATTGAAATATGATGGAAATCAATTGTATTAGTGACTGATTCATGTAATTCTGTTATATCAGAGAAAGATTTTTTTATGTAATTGTTTAAAATTGTCTAGAATTGTTCAAAATGATCACTAAGTTCTTGATTTCTTTTAACATAATTCAGGAAATGAGAAAGGAATATATGAAATAAAATGATGAAATTATGAGAAGAATGCTATTTAAAATATTTCTGAAATGTATTGAAACATTTGTTATCTTTTCTTTGTGAAATATTTAATAATGTTATTTTTGTTTTATCCACATGTTACTATTTATCTCAGTTACGAAAAATGACTCCAGTGATACTTGAATATTTTTATTTTCAATATTATGCAAGGCTCTCCTAAAAGCCTGGCCAATAAATTCATAGAGATTAAGTTACTTATGAACTGTTATTCAGTGTCAATAAAATTTTACATCTGAATAACTTTTCCTCCTTTTCATCAGGTAAAATTTGTATTAGTGTACTGATGTTATCCTAATATTGTTGGTAGTAGTCCCAATGCTAATACTAAAATGTTAATGACACTAAAAATACAAAAAACAGATAATACAACAGAGATAGCTTGTTATTAATGAGGTGATATTGACATTTAGGCTAAACAAGAGGGCTGTGGTGTTAAAATGCTAAGTAAAAACAAGTATTTCAGTTTAATAGTTTATTCTTCATCTGAACGACAAAGGTAATCAACATATTTGATTACCTTTTGCAAGGAAAAAGGTTTACTTCTATTTTGTGGGACCTTAAAGTACTGCAAATGGGTTGGATATGTAAACTATCTTAGCAAAGTGTAAGCGAAGAATGGTGTATGACATATTTGGGAAGAACAAGAGTTTAGGGAACTGCTGTAGTTGAGCAATCTTCGATAAAGATTATTCCTGGATGAAACAATACAATATAAGATCAGCCATTTTCCTAAATGACAATCAATACCGTATTTGTTTGCTAGGCACCAAAGACTTTCTACTATAGTTTGAAAGAATTAAACTGATACTTTTTCACTAGAAAAAATATTCTCAAAATGCTTTTATATTAAACATTCTGTACTTTTGGTACATTCAAGACCTATGTCCAGATAAGTCCACAGCTGTAGAAAGTCAAGGGTTATCCTGTTACAGAAAATAGAAATACTGTAAATCCTCCCAGTAAATTCAGAGTGTGTACATGTCACTAAAAACTGCATGAAAAATTACTTCACCTAGTTGGATATGTAAATAAATATGGTGGAGGCAAATAACAGCAAAGCAAGCATGTTTTAGTTGAAAATGTTTTGAAAATACATTTATCTTAACCAGAAGACACGCCGAGGATACATAAAACAAATTTACTTTGGTGACCAAATGCACAAACACAGACACATGACACACGCATACACACAAACACAATTCATACACACACACAATTCACCTTCCTTTTATATCACCATTAAATATATGTCAAATATTTATTGACTTCTATAAATCTTCTAATGAAAAATGCCAATTATAAGAGGGCATGGAATTCAATTTGGTGGGCAAAATTCAGTTCTATCGCCATGCTTGGAATATGCTAGTTTTAAGCAAAAGGCTCTTAATATGAATGCACCCCTCTGCTCACATAATTTTTACTTACTTCACATTTCAATGTAACACACAACTAGGAAATGGCAAATGCAATGGAGTCGCGCTCAATTACGATGCAGTCTTATGTTTGCAATAAAACATGAAGCAAGAGAGGGAACTATTGATTAAATGATAATGTAACACATAATCTGTGAAATCTATCTTTCCAAGATGGGGATTCCAAAATAATTTAGAAGTAATGACATCTTTTATTCAGTTTCTGTATAATGAACAGCCCTAATAAAAATTAAGATATGGCAAAGTTAATCAACCTCTGCTTATTGCATTAGATAGCAAACTGAATTGAAACTTGGATAAATCTCACTCTATTTTATTTTTATCTCAAGTTTTTATTATCTCAAGCACCAACAGTGACTGTTCACATGTCATATCCATTCTTAAAATTGCTATGGTGATACCAAGTCTCCTTAAATCTGGTGTTGTAATATTAAGACCAACTGTGAAATATACAAGATTTACATGTAACCTGGTGAATGACATTGAACTAGCTGTAATCACCCATTTGTACAAGGCAATTCTTTCACAGTTTAGCCAAAGGAGAAGGAAGTAATTAATTTTTATATGGCAATAGTGTCTTTTGATTGTGTTGTTCATTTAATGTTACCCAATTCCATCAATTTTAAGTCCAGATTTTATTTTACCTGACATGTTTTCCTGTCTATTTCGATATGTTACCTTTAAAGTATGGTAATTACATGCAGATACATAGGTATAGATATAGAATGATGGTAGAGTCATATTCTTTGTCCAGTTATTGTGTTACCAAGATACATTTATTCTTACCCCTTTTGGGACTGCTTAAAATTTATGAAAGCTGTACCCACACTTTTCTCGATTCGTATGATTGTTTACAAGGGGAAGCCAAGTGCTGGTAAAGGTATTAAGTTGAAATCTGTTTTTAAAAAGCCAAAGGAAGAGTTTAGAATAAAAGGCAAGATAATTATGTTTTGTGGTATTGAGATATAGTTCTTTTTAGGTGAGAGACAGCATGGTGGTGATAGAGAAAGTTAATGGCTAATTTTGTAAAAATCTTATTGCACACAAGATACGTAAAGCAGATCAAAGTATGTGAAGCAAGAGGTAACATCTTGGACTCTATTAGGAAATAATTTTTCAAAGTTTTAATATACTTTCATGGGCAAGATATGCTTAGTCCTTATTGCCACAAAATTAGCATATGTAGAAAGATCTTTCTCTCACAGTGGTTTTGTGGGGGTGGAGAGCGTACTATTTCTCTTCAGTCATCCTGAGGAAAATGGACAACAGTTTTACATGTCAGAAATTAAGCCTTCAGAAATTAAGACCCCAAGACACAGGAATAATTGTTTTTGTGCCTAGATTTTGTGAAGAATTCATAGTTATGTAGAAGTATGACTTGACAAAAAGTATAACCTAATAGTTACAGATTAGGGGAAGAATTCCGGGAAAGTCCTTCAGCTCAGATATTTCTGGGCCTTTCTGTGTAATGTTCCATCTTCCCAGGGCGGGGATCAGACCCCTCGGAATGAGGTGGGCTCTCTCTCTCTCTCTCTCTCTCTCTCTCATTTACCTACCTGTCTTCCTATCTATTCACACACATTTATGTCTAGATTGTATTTAATGATATAATCCTTACCAAATTTATAGGAGAAAAAAGAAGAAATAATTTTTTGACTATAATACCATATGAAATTTTGTTATTTCACATACAGATGCATCCACTGAGCTAGAAAGTGTAGTGAAAGTCATATATAAAATTGCCAATGACATTGTAGCCCTGAGTTTGTGGATGAATTAATTTAACTCTGTTGATTCTCTTGGTCATTTTTGATATGATTTCTAGCGAAGTTTTATGTTAATTTATAGTTTTATGACTCTTGTTGCACATACATATTATGTACTTCTATGACTTATGAACATTTCTATCCCTATTTTGCTAAGTTGAGCAGTATGCATCAGCATGTGCAGAGGTCAACAAGCCTCATTTTCTTCTTTTTTTTTGAGACAAGGTCTTGCTATGCAGTTTGGGCTGGTCTTGAGCTACTAGGTACAGGGTGGTTTCAGAACTCATGGAGATCCTCCTGGCTCAGCCTCCCGCGTGCTGGGATTACAGGCATGTGGCACCAAACTCAGCTAACAAGCATCATTTTCTATGAGACAAATAATAAATGTCTCTGCTGTTTAGTCTTTTTTCTTTTTTGTTCTCATCCTGCTCTTTCTCCTCTTTTATTCCCTTCTGTTTCCTTTCCTTCTCTCAACCTTCCACAAATTTAAAGCCATTTTAGCATTCTTAGTTTCTGTGCTCTAAAAACAAATTGGAAACTAGAGGTTTCATTTGACCCAGCTATTCCCTTTCTGGGTATCTTTCCAAAAGAATAAAAGTCATCCCCACAGTGATACATGCACACCCGTGTTTGTAGCAGCACAATTTATAAGAGCTAAATCTTGGAAACAGCCCATGTGCCCGTCAACAGATGAATGGATAAAGGAAATGTGTTGTTTATTTATAACAGAGTGCTACTTAGCCATAAAGAAGGATAAATGAGGCATATTAAATGGATGCACCTCAAAATCATAACCTTAAAATAAATCAGGCACATGATTTTAAATAACACATTGTGTCTCTTGTGAGAAATCCAAAGTATAAATGAGGAGCAAAGTAGAGGCCAGATATTAGGGAGTAGGCGGAACTTTTTCAAATGGGAAGGGGAACAAGAGATGGGAGGAGGGAAGGAAGGGAAAAGTGATTTGAAGGAAAAAAAGAAGGAAAGACGAAAATAGAGCTTTTGCAAATGGGGAGAGGAAGAAGATCTGGAGTGAGGGGAGGAGAGCATGACAGAAAAAGAATGAAGATGTCTTATGTACATGTACAAATTCCCCATGATGAATGTGATCATTATGTACTGCAAACATGTATGAATTTTAAAAAAGCAGGATGGAGGCCAGATTTGAACCAGTGTGTCATCATTTGCCAACCCCTGTTATAGTTCGTGGTGCCCAATGTTTGTCAATATATAGTTGGGATACTTACTAACAAAAGGTTAAACATGTTGAGAAGACACCAAGAAATAGCAAGGCACACTCAAAAACTGAGGATAAGAGTTGAGCGTCTAGTAATACTTTGAATTATTCTAATGTTAGTCATATGGATGAAATATTTGATAATAGCAACCCAAGCTTAAACCCAACTTTATCTTGCAAATAAATACAAATTACTTTTACAAGATTTCAACACTTATTAAAAGTTCTGAGAATTAATTTATGTATTAAAAAGTAAAAAAAAGTACTTTATGTTGCTGTCGCTGGGGTCATTAAAACAATTGTTCATTAGCAACTGTATACAGAAACTTATTTAAAAATATAAAGGCTTGTATTTTTAACTACAAAGGCTTGGATTTATAATTACTTATCATTATACACTTTATTTTTTTAACTTTTTTTTTTACACTTTAAATTTACTAATTAAATATATTTTTTCTCTAATGGAATAGTAATTCATTTGAAATTTCACTTTCTTTATTTTTGTTTACAATTAAGGAATCATATACTCACCCACCTATACACATAGGCAAATGTTGTATTTCAAATGATTTCTGAATTTCATTTTATAATATAGGCTTAGTTTAACTTGAACCAGATAATATCTTGGTTGCACTCTATTAGGAAGTAAATGTCATCAATGGAATTACAAGAAAGAAAATGGTGGATTTCTACTTTTAATTATCTACACATAATTATAGTTTAATAGTATGTAGTTAAGAGAGACCTTTTTCCAAGTTACCAAAAAATGCTTATAATTTGATGTGTGTATTTAGTCAATTTGGACATCAGAATCAGTGAGAAGCAAAAAGTTATCTAATCTTCTTTTGGCAGGTTTCTCAGAATATTTATTCCTTATAGTGTTTTCCTTTCTTCTTTTTTTACTTTTTTTTGTACCTCTCATATTGGATATCTTTTCTCATTTCCCCTATTTATTTAAAATTTTTTCACTTTATAATATTTGTGAAACAAAAATACAGCAAAAACGTTTCACCTAGTAGGGCCCCATCATCAATTGTACCGTCTCAAACTCATCTGTGATTTAGTAATGAGTGACAGATAATATGAATTGAGAATAAAAGTTAGTAAAAAAGGTAATAAAAAATGTGTGTAAGTGGTAGATTTAACATTCTTTTTTGTCTTTAACTCATATAAAAAAAGAGCTGCTTCCCTGGACCAAAAATAAATAAGGTCGATACTAGTGTGTTCAACCTTTTTTTCTTTCTTCGTTAATGTTTTATTATGTGGTAGGATACATCCTCATGACATCGTGGGGTCTTGGTTTGGATTAACTTGAAATCCCAGCCTGAAGCAGTCTAGTGACCTCAAGGGAGATGAAATTACAACAACGTTCAGAGACAAAAAGCCATTAGGTGAAAAAGGATATCAGCTAACGAGTCTCATGTGTTTAGAGAAATACCTACTGCTATGAAATTTATGAGGTTTGGTTCTTTTTAGAGTCTTTTTCAACTGACATTGAAAAGAAAATAGTATAGTTCAAGGTACTATGGAGATTGTCTTTGTAATTCTCAGCTTTTAAATGGTTGAATATCCACTCCAAAAATGAAAATCATGTTTATTGTTCTAACAAAGATGCACCAAATACTTTATAGGCCTTGGCAATGCATTAGAAAATAAGAAACAGAAGAAATGTCTGATTTATAGAACTCATATTCTAGAGTATGCAGTAGGAGAAGGGATAGAAAAATATTAAATAAATAAACAGGGTGTTTTAAAAATTAATTTTGAATGCTTAAAAATAGTTAATATAAGAGTCTGGAAGGCTTGGTAATAAGTCAAGAAATTTTTTTTAAATCACAAAAACTTGTGATGTCCTGAAAACACAAAGACCTTTGAAGTCTCAGGTCAGGGACTTAAAATATGATATGTTTTGGAAAGGAGTGATATCACAAAAGGCATTGAAGAGGAAGATATGGAATTCAATTTCATTTTAAGTAAAACAAAATTATCACAGTACTTCAAGCAATTGAGTACAGTGGTCCAGAAGTGGCACCGAGAAATGTTTGTACCAGTATGAAGATGGAAGGAAAAAGCATTTCAGTAGTCTACTGCAGTTAACCAAACCAAAGAGAATTGTGATATAGGTGGAGTGGGAGGTATAAAAAGAGATTAAAGTATAATTTTGGTTTACAGTCATCGACTTTGTGCACAGAGGTACACAAGCTCTATAAAAGTGGAGATGTAGCAGTTGATAAGTGCGTGTTGAATAAATGTGCAGATGTGCCCAATGAGAAAAAGAACACAATGTAACTCCTAGGGTGGGGCTTGCAGACCTGTGTGGATGATGATGTTATTTAATAAGAAAGGTATAGGACGTGTCTGCAGTTCTTTAATCCTAGTAGGCTACAGCACCTCTTCCATTGCTTTCTGAATTCTAAAATACTGGAACTGAAAAATTGTTGCATTTTTCATTTAGAGATAATTTGCTCCTTATGATGGAAGCTCAAAAGATTTTTACGTTTTTCTAAGAGATTATGAATTTTATCAGGGTATGATTAGTAACAATAACTTTTCACAACAATCTTGTTTGGACCTGTTGAAGCCTATAAACTAGAAAACTTACACAAGAAGTTTATTCCAAAATTTATGGGCGAGAAACTAAGAGCAGGAATTTGTGAACTAAATCCCAGAATTCCCTTACAAATATACATTTATTGCTTCTTAAAGAATACCTCAACATGACATTTATGTATTAAAATGAATAATATTTGAGATGGATATATTTGCTTTGATTCAAACATTGCACAGCATGTACATGTAGTCAAAACATCACATGGTACTCCATAAATTTAACGTTTATGTATCACTTAAAAACAAAAATAAATTATATCTAAAGGGAAGGCAATGACTAATTTACATCATTTATGCCTGGTTTTAAATGTTTGGGGTAAAAGCATACATCTAGAAAAACTAAGCATTTTATTAATATGTTAAACAAATTAGTAAGGTGTTATACCTTGAATAAGTGAAGAAGTTGGAAAAAACGGTGTTATGTAAAATTGTAAAGTATTTACTGAATCTTTAAATTCATATGTATTGCTGGAAAGAGGTGTACTATAAAGTTTAAAACTATATTCTCTTGGAGGATCTTGTAAAGATTATATCCTTAGTGTAAGTAGAGACATTTTGCAGAAGTGTAAGTTCAATTTCTTTTTTTTAATTTCCTTAAAAAAATCACTTCAAATATCCTTTATTTCTTGATATTAAAATTTTTCATGTCTGAAATTTACAATGTATAAAACTATTTAATAGATTTGTATTTCTCTTTGGATTGGCTGTTAGGAAAAATGATTCCCCTATTTCCCACATATAGTTTTTTTTTCTTTGGGGGGGTGGTGCTGGGGCTTGAACTCAGGGCCTTGTGTTTGCTAGACAAGTGCTCAACCACTTGGGCTAAATCCCCAACCCCTCCCATGTATGTTTTTGCAAACAGTGGTCTTCATAGAACTCCTTTAATGACATGGCCAATTTTCATATCATTAAAATATTTATATAAATAAGATCAAATTGATATTATATACAACATCTTATTACTGTTTCACTCATTATTTCGTGAAATTCACGAGTTACATTATACCTTACAGAATCGCTAAGAAAGTGAAGTATAACATACATTTAAACATCTTAGTGGAAAACCATGTGATAAATTGGCTCATGCATACATTGTGTAATGTTCAAATCAGAACAAATATAGACACTTCTCCGAATATTTATTTGAACAAAGAAAAGTAGATTTCTAATTAGAAATTTAAGGACCAAGTGAGAAATGTGGAAATGGACATAAACAGCACAGTGGAAGAAAGGTATGATACACTGAGGGAAAAGCCGTCAGTATGGGTGCTTAATGAGTTTCCTCCCAGCATTCATTTCCAGTATCACTGGTTCCCGCCGGAGAAGTCGGTACTTCCCAAAGTGCAGAGATCAGAATGTGCCTGGATGTGGGTGCAGGAGTGAGCCTGAATTCATTCAGAGCTCCGCTGTTGAATCACATTGTAGGAAGAAAAGAAGTTCTTCACCTTTCTGGCCATAATAACAGTCTCAGTTATGAGTAGGTGGTCTAATTCAGGCCAACATCAGTGAATACATCTTAAATAGAAGACGACAAAATATCATCTCTGACTCTTGGGCGGTAGCCTTAAGATAAATTTAGAAGTCAGAGGAAACTTTACAGATAGAAAGAAATTCTTCACCTTATAATTTTCAAGGGAAACTCAAAGAGAGAGAGCAGGGAGAGAGAAAGAGGGATCAAGAATGAAAAGTAGATATAAAGAAAGAAAAGAGAATTTAAAACTGAAAAAGACACAAGATAAATACAACACAATGAGAGTAGTTAGGAAGTCTTCAGAGACGACAGAAATGGGACAGTCCTTTAGGGTGCAGACTCCTAAGAAAACTGAACTTGGTCGGCCTCTCCTTGAGATGGGGGCTGTCTATCATCATGGGGTTAGACATTATTATATGCTTGTTTGTGGAAGTCCACGTCAGGGCTGATAGCGGTTGTATGTTGTATTACAGTCTTTAAATATAGATTCCTGCACAATTTATTCTAAATAAGGAAATACTGAAAATGAAATATCCTTCCCTAAAAAAAATACTATTTTATTCTGGGTATTAACAGACACCATTTTCCATATCAAGAAAAAAATACCAGCAGATTGCCATATTTATGAGTGAAAAACAGGACGGGAGGCCCCTAGCGTGCACGGGGAGCTCCTTAACTGTTAGCAGAATCCGCAGGGGTGCCAGCCGCGAACACTGCAGCCACTTAACAGCAGAAATGCTTCCAGAAAAGAACATATTCTGAAGTGAGATATTTTAGTTCAACATTCTGCAAAATTTCCCTTCTGAATATGGACATGAGTAAGGTCTGGCTTCAGCTATTGCTAAATAGAATATGGTACGATGATTGAACAACCTCTGTCCATACAGGGAAGTTCTAGGTTTCCACATGGAAAGTTAGGCTATTACAGGAACCACATCATAAGCCATGCAATTGTTACACCCCCAAATACGTTGTACTCAACTTTAAATAAGAATTCTCCTTTCGAGTATAAATAACTGCATTTTCTATGTTATCTAAGGAATCCTGTTTTGAAATTTAATATATATATTTACACAAATACATCATATTTTAACATCCATCTAAAATAATTCATACACCTATTCGGGCATATGTCTTATATTCAATATACTGTGGCATAGAACAACTCAAATTTAATAATTTCTTAAATGAAATTTCAAATTCTTAGAGGACCACTAAATTTATTAAAAGCAATAAGATAGTGAAAATAATGGCCTTATATTTTTTAAAGTCATAATTACTATAAAAGTACTTCATAAAAGTAGAAAAAATAAAAAATGAAATATCATTTTAAGGAGGTAAAAAATACACAGTAGTCATTCTTTATTTAAAACACTTTGCTATCAAAACAATTTAAGTAGTAAAAATCTAATGGTAATAAGTAGTAGTATATAAGTATACAACTTAGCTCAGGCAACAATGAAAAAAATGAAGGAAGCAGCTCAATTTGGACAGTACAACAATTTCAGAAATTAAGTGTAAATTCATGAAGTTTCAGGTTTATCTGGGCAGGATACAGAATATACACATACTGTCTTCCTTCCAAAACATGACAAGTGAGCAGGCATGGAGGTGCCCACCTACGGTCCCAGCACTCTGGGGGTCTGAGACAGGAAGACTGCAATTTTGAACCCAGCATGGGCAAGTGAGTGACTTGAGGAGACCCTTTCTAAAACAAATGTATATAAAAAGGGTGGAGATATAGTTCAGTGTGAAGGCATTTGGTTTAATACCCAGTAGTGTTAAAAAAAAAAACAAAAAGAGGCATCAACAATCCAGAATATGGTTTCTATCTATCATAGAACTACAAAATAAGATAGTAGTTTAATTCTGCTCTGATTGGAAGTCAACCAACATAATTTTAATCATTTTATGAAACAAAAAACACACCAAATAATTAAATAAAATAATTTTGAAGAAATGACACAGTATAAATAATTTGCAGTATAACTATAGCTTAACCAGTTTTTAGAAAGAAATCATTTTAAGGACACTTCTTAGAGAGGAAGCAAAACTGAAAATCATTCTCATAGTTTGTTAATCAAAAATCAAGAAGGTGAACCAGAAAATTAAATTTAGAGGACTAAAATGAAGGAAATAATTATTGTAAGCTTCACAGTCAGTCAAATAGAAAACCAACATCCAATTGAAGATGAAACAAAAATACATCCTCCCGTGCAATACAATCAAGTATGGGGGGGACAAAACAAAGCAAAAAACATAAAAGCCATAAAAAAGATGAGGAAAACCAAATTCTAAGTAAAGAGCAAAATAAAAGGTAGATACTAGGAGGTGGGGAGGTAGATCTTTCTCAAACTGGAAGGGGATCAAAAGACGGAAGGACGAGAAAAGGGATGAAAAAAGAATTGAGATGTGTTACGTATACTTGCCATCTTCACACAAGCAATGTAAATATGTATGGCAAACATGTACCAGTAAAAATTTAAAAAGTACATCAAAGATGGAAAAGAAGAATCAGTGCATGTCATCTATCAGTGCATCAAATCATGCTCACAAAACACCTTACTCAAGTATCTGTGATATATGAAGTTGATAATTCCATATGAAGATTTAATTTACCAAAAGAATGCCATAAACTTATGTTAAAAAGATAAATATTACTTTATCTCCTAAAAACACTGAGCATATTTTAAGTATGTTTTAGAACGTCTTCACAAAAATCCCCGGTGTAGACAGCTCTACTGCTGAAATACTGCCAACTGTTAAAGGGAAGGTGATGCCAATTTTATGAAACTATTTCAAGACAAATGGAGAGGAAAACTCAGTTTAATTTATTAAGCCTATATAACATTTATTCTGACATTAGAAAATTTGTAAAACTAAAAATTAAGCACTGTTGTCTTTCGCGATCCTCAAGCGGTCTTATCTTTTTCCCACGTTGACAAGGTTAGCTTATATTGGAAAATAAGTCAGTGTAATTAATCACATTGTTATCTAATATTTTAAAAAGGAATCTGACTAAATTTGCTTCCCATTCATGTGCTGAAGTGAGTAGGACTCCAGCAAAGCACTTCTACAGTTCAAGCATTATTAGAACTATTCTGGTTCAGTTCATTACACCACTACAGAAAATATGTCCTGGGTAAATAATAAATGCGATATTGATTTTAAAGGCCAAGAACCCTCTCAATGAATAATGATGGTAACTTCTTTGTTATACATGACTAAATCTGTACATAGCAATTAATAAAGCAATCAAAAGTACGTATTTGTCATTCCTTAGAATGCATACTACAGTTTTCCAAAGCGTTAATAATTAAACGTGGAAATTAGAAGGTATTGTGGCAAGCTCAGCTCTTTTCCTGAAGTTGCATAAATTGTTATTTTTATCTCTATCGTACTCATTTAATCTGTTGTTAAAATCTTTAATTTTGAGATAAGATTAATCCTTTATTTTTCCTGCTGAAAGATTGTTTAGCTATTTCAACTGCTTTTACTGCTAAGTGGGTATGCGACTTACCCTTTCCTTTAGGGTTCAATGTGGCTTCATCGCTATGTCCCTTTGTTTTTTTTTTGCTTTGTTTTATTTTAGGACCGATAGCAGGAATGCTGTAAAGCGACAGGCAGTGAGATATGTTTGGGGATCAAGGTTACCGCCTATTTCTTCAAAGCTATCTTCAGCACTTCCCCGCGTGGTTCATTGCGCTTGCGATGCCCGCACTGCTCGTGAGGGCTCAGCCCGTGGCCGCATGTCCAATCCTTGCAGAGCTCTGTAGCAGTTCGGCAGCTGCTCATTGAAGGGCGTGTAATTTTTTTTTTTTTAATTTTATTGTAATGGTACATTTTAGATGTACATAGTCATAACATTCATCATAGGGGATTTGTACCTGTACGTGATATATCTTGTTGCTGCTTTTTTTCCATTCCTCTCCCCTCACCTCCTCTTCCCTCCCTATCTACAAAAGCTTTGTTTCCATTTTTTCCTTCCATTTCTTATTTCTCTTGTCCTCTGTTCCTTTCCTCCTCCCTTGTTCCCTTTCCCATTTGGACATTTTCTTCCCTTTCCCAATATAATACATTTTAGTCTTTATTTACACTTCAGTTTCTCACACCAGAGGAACTATGCGGTATTTAAACATGTGTGTCTGATTTATTTCACCCAAGAGTATGGTCTCAAAATGAATCCGTTCACCTAGGAATATCTCAAGCTTACCATTCTTTACAGCTGAGTAGTACTCCATTGAATAAAAAAACCGCATTTTATTTATCCATTCCACTGTTGATGGGCATTTGGGCTGTTTCCAAGATTAGCTATTACAAACTGTGCCGCTGTAAACATGGGTGTACATATATCACTGTGATATGATGCTTTTAATTCTTTTGGGAAAATTCCAAGAAGTAGACTAGCTGGGTCAAATGGAATCTCTAGTCCTAGTTCCCTGGGGAAACTACATATTGATTTCCATAGTGGTTGCACCAGTGTATATTCACACCAACAGTGGAGAAGGGTTCCTTTTTCCCCACAGCCCCTCCAGCATTTCTTATTGGCTGATTTGTTAATAGCCATTCTTTCTGGAGGGAGGTGGAATCTCGGGGTTGTTTTAATTTGCATCTCTCGAATGACCAGTGATGTTGAACATTTTTTCATGTCTATCTGCTGTTTCTACTTCTTCATCTGAGAAGTGTCTATTCATTTCAGTTGCCCACTTTTGGATTGGGTCTTTCAATTTGGGGGGTCTGATTTTTTTGAGTTTGTTATATATTCGAGATGTTAGTCCTTTGCCAGAGGAATAGCTGGAAAAAATTTTTTCCCACTCTGTGGGTTGTCTCTTCACTTTGTTGGTAGTTTGTTTTGCTGTGCAAAAGCTTTTTAATAAGATCAGGTCCCAGTTGTTGATTCTTTGTGATATTTCCTGGGCAACTGGGGATTTGTTCATAAAGTCCTTGCCTACACCTATGTCTTCAAGGGTTCTACCTATTCTATTTTCCAATAGATTTAGAGTTTCTGTTTTAATATTTAGATCTTTGATCCACTTTGATTTTAGTTTAGTGCATGGGGAAAGATATGGGTCTAGTTTTAACCTTTGGTATGTGGAGAGCCAGTTTTTCCAGCACCATTTATTAAAGAGACTATCTTTCTTCCAGTGAGGTTGTTTGGCCCCTTTGTCAAAGGTAAGGTGACTGAGAATATTTGGACCTGTTTCTTCATCTTCTAATCTGTTCCATTGGTCCTGGGGTCTGTTTTTGTGCCAGTACCATGCTGTTTTTATTACAGTAGCTTTGTAGTATAGTTTTAGGGCAGAGAATGTGATGGCCCCTGCTTTGCTTTTGTTGCCCAGAATTGCTTTTGCTATTCTAGGTTTCTTTTGGTTCCAAATGAATTTTAGGATTGTCTTCTCTAATTCTGTGAGGTATGCTATTGGTAATTTAATTGAGATTCCATTAAATCTGTATAGCAGTTTTGAGAGTATGGCCATTTTCACTATATTAGTTCTTCGTACCCAGGAGTAAGGGATATCTTTCATTTTCTGATATCTTCTTCAATCTCCTTTTTCAAAGTACTGTAGTTTTCAATGTATAGGTCTTTTACTTCCTTCATTAGATTGATTCCTAGGTACTTCATTTTTGTGGATGCTATTGTGAAAGGTGTTGTTTCCCTAATTTCTCTCTCGGTGAGTCTGTTGTTTGTGTACAGGAATGCTATTGATTTCTGAGTGTTGACTTTGTATCCAGCTATGGTGCTGAATTTGGTCATTATATTTAGAAGTCTTTTGGTGGAGTTTTTGGGGTCTTCTATATAGAGAATTATGTTATCTGCAAGTAATAATAATTTAACTTCTTCTTTTCCTATCCTTATTCCTTTTCTGTCTTTCTCTTGTCTAATTGCTCTGGCTAATGTTTCAAGCACTGTACTGAATAAGAGTGGTGAGAGCAGACATCCTTGTCTTGTTCCAGATTTTAGAGTAAGGGCGTGTAATTCTTCCCACAGATGATCTGGTCTTGCTTCAGAATCGCAGGGGACTGCATGGTGACTTTCCCAGTAGAGTTTGGCACCGACCTTTCACTGTATCTTTTTCTACCACAGATGTCTTCAAAGCGGGAGGGTCTTCAGTGTATATGAGCAAACGGCAGGGCTGGACACACTGGCGACAGAGACCTTTCCTCCTCTGAGCGTCACAAAGCTGTCAGCCTTTCTGAAACAGCCGAGATGTGCAACAAGTCAGTAGTTCTTGCAGGGAAAATACTGTTTCTAGGGTCTGACAAGATTTACCAAAAACTGAGGTTCATGGTTTTACAAGGGGTTAAAGCTCTGTTTATTTGGAAAGGTTGTTCTGGAACATCCCAGGCAACTTTACTGGAGTGTCAGTGCTGTGATTTGAATGTTTTTGTTGTGTCCGAAATTTGTACTAAAACTTAATCCCTACTGCACCTGTTGGGAGGGTGGTCCTAACAGGAGATGGTTAGGCCATGTGGGCTGCACTCTCTTGAACAGATTAATGCCTCATGCTCTCCTCTGACTTTCTTCCATACAAGGGCACAACTTTTTTTCTCTCAGGAGGCCACAACAAAGAGGTGCTGTCTTAGATACAGAACATACACCTGCTGGGACATTGATCTTAGAACACCCAGACTTGGGAGGCCTGGGAGAATACATTTCTGTCCTCTGTAAACTACCATCTGCGGTGTCGTGTCTCAGCTGCACCGAGGGACTAAAGCATATTTCTGCATTTTTGTGGAGCTTCTGATCCGTGCTCAGAGCACTGACAAGTTCACACGGTCTTGACATGTTACCCTCTTCTTTTTTGGGAGGACGGAGGCGGTGCTGGGGATCAGACTCAGGGCCTTCTGCCTGCTAGGCAAGTGCTCTGCCACTTGGCTAATCTTTGACCTCTTCTCATCTGCATTCAACGTATCATTGATGCAGTGTCCAGATTCATTGTTTTGTGTGTTCTCTAGACATGTGGGATAGTGTAAATCTCTCCAGACTGTCCCGTAACAGAGAGTGGGAGAGTAAACAGTTCTGAGCCAAAATTCTCTTCTTTCTTCCTATTTCTACTTTAATTTGGTCTCCGAAATCTGGATTTCATGAAAATGATATTATCAAATAGGTGGATGACTTTACACAGCACATTAGCATTTTTTGATACACGCTATACAGATAAAATTTGGAATTAAATCCCTTGCAATTCGAACTTGTAGTTTTCTCTGTGCTTTAATAAAATATAGCACATTCTGATTATAGCCAATTTTTTTTTTGCTGGTTAAGCAAAATAAAATGTCTTGTTAGTCTGAAACGTTTCTCCAGGGACTATCAGAGAAGACAGGGCCCAAGCCTGACTCGTGTAAATATGTGGATACACTTGCAGTTGGAGACATAGCTCTTAGGAACTTTGTTCATTGTTGGTTTTGACCAAGAGGACATATCTAGAAGATAAAACACGCTGTGGTACTTTTTAAACTCAGAAAAGTGCTCAGTAAAAGTGCTAGCTGACATTTTAATTACCTTGTAGTTTTAGACATTTACTGAAAACGTTTGATGACTTGAAAAGCAGTATCTTCTTAGCTGTGTGATGGCTGATTTTCAGCAAACTGTTTTTCTTTGATGAAATCAACATTAATTTTCTCTTTCTGGACTATTTACCTGTCAGACCGAACAAATATTCCATCAAATGATTGCATCACTTTTCATTCCATTCTTAGTAGAAATAATACATTGCTGAGTGATAAAGTGGGAAAATACTGAAAACAAATATCAACTGAGATGCCCTGATTGAATGCATAATTCCTTTGCCTTTTCTCTATCATACATCAACTACAACTTCATTTGGACAGATGCTATAAATTCTTTATCTCTTATCCTATTTTAGAAATGAGTGGGAGGGTCGTGCATATATGAGAGAAGAAGAAATATCAGCTGAAGTCATTTGTAGAAGCGCACAGTGACTGACACGAAGCGGGCACTAAAATGTTTTTGATATACCACAAATACATGTTTACATTAATATATGCACACACGAACTCAAAGGTCTCCAGGGATGCACAAATACATACAAAAAGACCGTATAAACTCTATCTATAGTCCTCATCAGTGTATTTACCCATAATCACACATTCGTACAAAGTGCACAACCTGAATATATTCATTCTATATGTGGATATGTGTGTATATACATATATGTAAAGTGTATGCAGATACATATGCACACATTCATACACACTATATGTTTCATATATATGTGATTAATTCCCTAAAGCACAGTATTCCTCAAACTCCTCGTGCAACATAAAATTCATTGTAACCACAGATGTAATACATGTGTCTTCAGTCAAATTTTAATGGGAAGCTGGTCATGACTAGCAACTTCTGTTGCTCCAGAAACAGCAATAGAGTAAAATATAAAATGTTTCAGGAGCTAGTGGTTGGATAAATTACACTTTGGAATGGAAATTTGATTTTAAAGTAAATGCTGAAATCCTTGGTGTGACAGATGGACTCAGCAGCCTGCGAGCGGGCCCCCGCTGTCCCTGCCAGTCTTGGGTCCCTGCCTTGGGTCACCTTCGGCAGGTACAGCAATAATAGCCCCCAAGGAGGCAGAGGGATTGTACACGTCTTAAATAGCTGTACACCATGTGAGCCTACAATTAATATGCACCGTCAGAGTCTTAACTAGCAATTCGCCTGGACATTATGTCAACTGTTAAAAAAATGTTGTATAGTCTGTCATAGAATGTCATATGAAAAAAAAATTCTATGGTGTTTATACCTATAGTACATCTTTAAGTAGACTTCCTCTCGTTTTCTAGTTTTATCTATAATGCTTTTCAGAAGTAAAGAATAACTTCTGAAGGAACGGAACTTGCGCATTACTGTTGCAACACCGGGATGAAACTCGGTTTGCAGTGTGGGAGGAGGAGCGATTCCTCGGGGAAAGGCACAAGTGAGACACGAACTGCCTTGAGTTTGGAGGCACGTAATTCTCTTTTCATCTTTTCAGTCCTACTTATCTATCATACAGATTGATTATATGACTGACACATTTTTGGTAGCTGTAATTGCATTCATAATGACAAAACAATTTTCTTCTCTGTAGGACAAAAAACAGAATTATTGGTATCTTTATAGAGAAAAAGTGGTGCTAGACAGAATATATTTGATTTACAGAGCACTTGCTTACTTTATGTAGAGATTATCCAAGATGTGAGAAACAAGGTTTATGGGGGGAAAAATAACACTTCTCGGATATAAATATTTCATAGTACTTTTTTGGATCCTCCTCCACTTTGTGTACTTTAATGAATTATGGTATAATTTCATAAGAATAGGTACCTATGATGTGATCCAAAACCATAGAGGAGATATACATAATAGGAGAGTAGTAGTCACGAATCAGATACACACCAGTAGCGGGATCAGCGCGTGCACGTCGGGGCACCACCGCGCTCCGAGTCTAAGCAATGACCTCAGCACACTGTGATTCCACACTCGTGATTAAAGCACATTTCCCAGCTTATAACACTTTAGTTTACATTTTGGATTATACACTGTAGAAATTAAAATAGGAGAATACTACATCTTATTTTAAATCAAAATACAAAATATTTTTCTCTTGCATGTGTTTACCAGCATGACTGTCTCTCTTATTGCACCAGTTTCATTCCTGCCTGTCCGTTAAATTATTGTCGTTAATCAAATCATTACCATTAATTGTTTTTCCACTTCAGAATTTTAAAAAAGGAAAATATTAAGCATTAAATCATTCTTAGAACTTTGAAGGAATCAAAGGTGTATATATTTCTCATCGGATAATCTTACCCAAAACAAGAAGAAACAAATTGTTACATGTGACTGTCTTCTCCCCTTTCTGATATATTAAGAAAATCATTTATAAACAATACAAAAGTGAAGAGAACATAAAAGCGGTACTTAACTGTCCCACTAGATTCTACACCAAAACGAAATTTACATAGAGTTAAATACATTAGTTTATCAAACATTCTGACACATATATATGTGCAGAACTTAAAAGTCATTATGTTTATACTTTCAAGGAAAAAAAACACTTAAAACCTTTAAACTCATTATTGTCTCATTCTCTGCATGATGAATTGATGATTTATTTAAAATTAGGATTCCTTCACACATTTTTGATTTCTGACATTTTGATAAATACTAATGTTACTGTTGTGGAGTCCACTGCAATTAAATATTATGAATATGATGTAGGAATCTTTAAACATATTTCTGGAGAAAGTGCTTTAAACTCTTCTTACATTTCTCATTAGGGTAATAAGCCTTAGTATATCTCGTACTAATTGATGAATTTGAACACCAGTATGTCAGTTAAAGTTCAGAGTCCCAGACAGTGTCCACTTTAGAACTCCACATTCTACCTGGTCTTCTGTTATAAATTAATCAAAAATATTTGAAAAAATAAATGCAATAGTCAGTAAGCCATATCTTTTTATTTTCCTTGAGTTGGTATTTCTTTCAAATTCATATCCATATGCCTACTTATTTCTTAATATATCTCCTTTGTACAAACTCTAAAATAAAAGTTTAAAAATTAGTGAAACCTCAATGAGTACTGTAATTTGGAAAAGTATTTAATTTTTTATGCTAAATTGGTTAATAGATCTCAATTTTAAAAGCACAGGAGGAATGTACTTCTTCCTAAAATAAAAGAAAAGGGGAGCTTTGTCTATATAGTGATTTTTTTTTTGAACATGACATGTTTCTGTGTGGCATGGGTACTTCTTGTAGATATTATCTACATTTAATATAACATGTAGACATTTCTTTTACAAATTTACTTAACAAGTAGACTTTATTTACGTTGTTTTTGCCCTTTAGATTAGCTAGTTGTACAAATAATATCAATTAGAATGATACTCTTGTTCAAAGAGTCCGTCAAGAGTTTTGGACCTTTGTAATTGGAGAGATGGTGATGCTACAGATTACAATCAACAAGTGTATATCTGAGATATCAAGATTTCATGGGATTTCTTTCTGAAATCTGTCCTGCAATATTACATTTGAAAAAGCTCTATTAGTGGCAAACTCTGTCCATGTGTATTTCTGGATTTAATATTTTCACTAAATGTCACTCTTGAATGATAAAACTTCTTATGTGGATGGCAAAGCTCTCATTGATTGTGGGATTAATTATGGGCATATCTTTCAATTTTCATGTTTGATAGCATCATGGGGGTGACTTAAAATCTGCCATAATGATAGAATTTTCACTAAAATGTATAACCCATTAGGTTTGCCAGCACCCTATTCTTACCCACTAAGGGTGCGGTATATACCAGCAATAGAACTGGAATGTACAGGGTTGAATTGCCAGGACACAGTAGGTACATTTTTGCTCAAAAATTACAGCCAGGCATTGTTCCAAAATGATACAAACATTCACAGTTTTACAAGCAATGTACAAAATATTTTTCCCCTGTTCTTTGTCAGAATTTGCTACAGTCCTAGCATCAAATTTTAGACATACTAAAAAGGCTAAATAGGCTAGAAAAATGGGATTTAAAATTGTATTTCTTTGTTGAATACTAATGAGCAGCTTTTGAAATGCTATTGCTCATTTGAACATCTTCAGTAAAGTGCCTGTTCAAGTGTTTTATCCACATATTGTTGTATCACCTTCTTTTTATTTGGATCTGTATAAAACATTTACACATTTTCAGTAAGTGTTCTTTGACATGTGTGTGCTGCATTTTTTTTCTAATTTGGTAGCTGGTCTTTTCATGAGTTTATTTTTTTTTTAATGAACAGAAATTGTTAATTTTATGAAATATGTTGAATATTTTTGGCTGGAAATTCTGGAAAAATTAATGCTTTACATTTTATGTTTTGGTCTGTAATATATATTGGGATTTATTTTACACATGATATAGTGTAAAATTTTAATTATTTATTTTGGATGAGGTAGCCAATCAACATGATATTCTTTACTGAAATGAGTATTTTTTTTCCCCTGAATTGTTGTAGTAGTACTTTTGGATTTCTTCTGGAATCCACATTTTTGTTCCATTTGCTGAGTTTATATATCTGCCATAATAGCAACTTGTTTTATTTGCTTTGCTTTATAGTAAACCATGGCTTCTGATGGTATAGAAGCTTTGGCTTTCTCCTACAGTATTCTATCATTGTAAGTTATTTAAATTTTCATAATGATTTTTAGAAACATCTTGTTTAATTTACCCACAAACACTACCAGGAACGGTCAGGGAGATCAACTTTTTGTATTATAGGGTGCTGATGATCTCTTCTTCCATATAAAGGTAAAAACTATTCATCATACCCACAAAGAGCCATTTAAAGTGTAACAGCATCTCATATGTCCTTTGACTAGCAGTCCCATAAGAGAGCAGTTGATGTGTGGGAGAATGGCCAGGTCCCTTGCCACGAAGGCAGAAACCTTTCACAGTGCATCAGAAAGCACCATGGAAATTGCATTACAGTTCAACTTGTTCTTTGTACCAAATTACTGCCTTTACTCTTTCACAAGTATTTATCAAATAGACTCCTGTAAATTGGCAATACAGAAATCTTTATTTCCAAATCTGTTGTCCAGAAATCTAGCCAGTAATATTTGATGCCAAAGCAAGTTCAAAGAAGAAGACCTTAAAGAAGATTTTGTAAATGATTCACACCAAATCCTGAGGAGCCTTAGTACTGATAGTGGATAGGTCGTCAGGCACAGTAGTTCATAAAGATCCAGCATATTCAGAGTGGAAGGGCAGGGGCAACATTGACATTGTTAAAATTTTCAGTGCTGGAGCAAAGGGCTAGGCTAATATTGGAAGAGAATGCATTAGTAGGTGATGTTCTTCAGAATTTTAGAGGGTTAGGAAAAAAAATATGTACCATAAATTTGAATCACTGTTGGTAGAGGCAGTCAGTGATGTGGAAGAAGATAGTGAAAAATCTAAGGATGATTAACCAATAATGACAGCTTCAGTATAAAAATTTGAATCGTTCCTTGGCATTAGTTAAAATGTTCTTCATATCCTGCATTCAGAGAGCCCAAGCATCAGTTCTTTGGATTTCTATACATTTTGAATGTACTGTGAATTTCTGTTTATAATAGTCTGCTGAATTCCTGGTGATACTGAATTTAATCTCTGGATTAACTATGCAAAAATAATACCTTAATATTATTTCTTCTTCTTTTGCTTATAGCTTCCCATTTGTCAATCTCTTTAATTTTTCTGAGAAACATACTTAGTTTTCCAAGATAGAATTTTTACCTGTCTTTCCTTAAGTTTATTTCTAACTATTTTACTTTTTAATGTTATTGTCTTTGGAATTTGTTTCACTTTATTTTCAATTATTTGCAATTCACATAAACATATGCACACATTTTAATCTGTCTATATGTATAATTACAATTGATTTTTGGATATTAATTTATTAAACTCACTTCTAGTTCTAACAATTTTATTAATTCTTTAGGATTGTCCTGTAACACAATGTCTTCCACTAATGATGTGAATTCTGTTTTCTGCTCTGTAATGGCCACGTCAGTTATTTCATATTCTTGCTTTTCTGTCTAGAATCCTCAGTGTAATGGTGAAAAGAAGCTGTTACCATTGAAGATGCCCGCTTTCCTTCTCTCTTAATGGAAATGTTCGAATTTTTATCATTATGTGTGCTGTTAGCTGAAGTTTTTGGTAGACATGTTTTACCAAGATTTCTTTTTTATCTGTTTTACGTTTTTTTTCTTTTTTGCGCCTGGGGATTGAATCTAAAACCTTTGCACTGAACTTCATCCCAGCCACGTTTTATAGCTGGGTCTCCCTTTCCTTATTATTTCTTTGTGTTTGGGGGTCTTCTTGCTGCTGTCTTCTAGAGCTGCACGATGTGTGCAGTGGATGACCGTCCATCTCCCCTGTGTCCTAGTAGTTGTTACTCAGGTTCCCATTATCTCTCTCACCCTACGCTGTTCGCAGACTCTAATGATGTTCTAATATTCAAGTCAACATTTTTTAGCTTTCATGTAAGAGAAAACATGGCATTTGTCTTTCTGTTACTTGTTTATATTGTTTTATGTGAGCCAACTTTGTGAGGTTATGAGGTAAGAATGACTATTACAAATTGTTAGTTTTTCTGTAGTCAATTCCAAGATTGATAAATTAATTAACAATTTGGATAATACAAGTCTTTGCACAAAATCCCTCAATTCAATTAATTTACGAATAATAGCTAATTCACAGATACATACAAACTTTTGAAAATTTAAATTACATATTAAACTGATGTCTCTATTAAAACCTTTGTTCTTTTGTAATATTTAAAAATCGAATTTTTTAAAATACAATTGAGTGAATTAAGCATATTGACAATTGCTCCTTCTCCCTTTTCCCCTGCTGTGGTAGTGAGATAACAAATGGCAACTAATTAAATATGTGTGTGTGTGTGTGTGTGTATATATATATATATATATATATTTATATAATATATATATACACACATACATATATATACATATCCCATGACCTTTTCCATACACAGAAAAGTTATTTATTCATCCATACATCTATTTATATTTGCATCTATAATACTTTTATAACCAACAGTTTTTAAATTTTTTCTTTTATTATAAAATACACTAACTGGGAAAAGAGACTATAAAATGATATAGACCTTTGGGCATTTTATCAACTATTCATATATAAATGTAATAAAATAAATGTATACAATGCATATAAGATATGTAAATTGTATATATAACTTCTTTCTATATATTTATAAAAATATGCAGTATGGTTTTCACACTGTACTTTTTCTAACAAGTCAGAAAAATGAAAATAGGGAAAAATTGAAAAATAGAAAATATACTGGTAAAATGACAATAAAGCATAACAAAAGATTCATTTAAAATATTCTGAGTGGTTCCATGCAAAACTAGTAACTGTGAGACAGTGTAAAAAAGTAAGACCAAACTATATGATGGCTTATAAGTAAATTGACGAAAATGGAATATCAAATTCTAATCATAAGAAAGTGGATTAACTACATTATGAAAAAAAGACATCAGAAAAGGAAATATTAAAAACTAGGAAGAGATTTTAAAGTAATAGATATCATTAATACAAAAAGACATAACCATTCTAAAGATATATCCCTTAATAATAGTGATTCAGATTAAACAAAAGAAAAATTGACAGAACTAAAAGAATTGAAGTGCACATTACAAGTTAGGACGTTCATTACTCCTTGAGTAATTGAAAAACCAAAAATCAATACATGCTTAAAATATACAAGTGATATGATTAACTCATTTATTAGTTTTTACATACATCCAATATTTATATTGTTCATAACATAATATGAATTCTTTTCACCAAAAGGAGAAAAGTACAGGGAGAAAGAGGAAACACTGAGACATGAAAGAAGTATCAAAATATTCAAAGGAATTGAAGCTATATAAAGTGTGTTCTCTGACTGTAATACATTTAAATAAGACACCGATAACAAAAAACAGTTATGAAAAATATATGGCTTTAAATTAAACTGCTTACTTCTAAGTAAACCGTATGTCAAAGAAAATAAAGAGAAAAAAATGCTCTGAAATGAGTTATGCTGATGGCATAGTATATCAGTGTAAGATTTTATGACTTTAAAGGTTTACAATAGGAAACAATAAATATATAGAAACAATAATTTATGGTTTCAATACAAGAATCTAGTAAACAAAGACCAAGTAAAACTCAAGTCAGGAAGAAAGAAATAAGTATTGTATTAAAAGAAAGAAGAAAAACTATGAGCTCAGTGTGGTGGTGTACATGTATGACCCCAGTATTCTGAGGTAGGAGGACCCCGTGTTTGAGCCTAGCCTGGGCAGTTTAGCAACTTAGTGAGATATTGTCTCAAAATTAAAAAAAAATAAAAATAAAAGAGCTACAGTGGGAATGAAGCTCAGTGTAAAGGCCAGAGAGAGAGAGAGAGAGAGAAGGAGGAGAGGAGGAAGAGGGAAGAAGGAAAAGAAAGATGATATTTTTTAAGTATAGGAAACTTGAAAAGAAAGGCTAAGTTCAAAGTTACACTCAAATGAAAAAGTATGTAATAAAAGAGTAGAAATCCTTGAAACAGAAGAAAGAAAAATAACGAAGAAAACTAATGAAATTAATAGCTAGTCTTTTAAAATGATTGGCGAGTTGAACAGATTTGTTGCCATACTGATTAAGAAAGAGAGAGGAAAAAGTGTGTCGCTAGCATTAGAAACGGAAGTAAGAATTCTCAATGGATCCCGCGGACATTAAATGATAAAGAATATTCTGGGAATTTATTTATAAAAAGAATGTGAAAACGTCATTAACAAAGCACTTTCCTGGGAAGAAGTACGTTCATACATTAGAACAAAATGAAATAGAAAACATGAATATGAAAAACTTCCCAGCTCACTTTGTGAAGTCAGCAGTAATCTGGTACTAAAAATAGACTGACATCATAAGAAGAAAATCAAACCATAGACTAGTATCACTTATGAAAAAAAATTTCTTAAGGAAATATGACAGTAAAGGGCCCAGTATTATATAGAAGTATAATAAATAATGACTAAAGTTGTGTTGCCTCAAAAGGCAATATTGATATACCAAATGAAAATTAAACTTAGTAAGTGATCATATCAATAGTGTCGTGGTGAAAAATGATGACTTAGTATATTTGGATGTGACTATTTATACACATCGGTGTTTTACTTTCCTTTCTATTCAAGATTTCATTTTGGTTTTAATCTTTTTGGTTTTAGAACTATTAATAAAGTTTTTTATTTTATTAATTTATTTCTTCTGAGATTTGATAAATGATATAATTTGTTAAAATATATGTTAAGATTTAGTCACAAAAGAACATTTCAATATTTCACTTAAACATGTTGATTATTTGATCATTGTCAGCAATGACTGAATATTGCAGCCTATTAATTTAGAGACATTTCTATATTTTGGGCACAGTTTAGAATATTTTTAGTTTTTGAGATGGCAATATTGGACTAAGAAGTCACACAAAATTCTTCTAAAAAGTGATTATGTTGTATTTTCAGTATCTCAAACATCAGTATCTATACATATTTTATTTTGTGACTGCCAGATAAAAGAAAATGTCTTAAATTTTGTTGTTTTAAAGTACATAGACACCATTGAATACAATAACTAGAAAAATTAAGATATCATTAAATAAAATTCACAGGGTTAAATAAATCTGACAAGAGGAACACAGTGAAACTAAAATTGGGATAAGAAAATATTATTGTATAAAATCGATTGGCTACCCATGAACAGAATATGGAATCCAAATAATACTTTCCATTGACACATATCTTTAGTAGTGGAAATATATTACAGCTGTGTCTTCTATTTGTCTTATGAAATCATCATTCTTGTTGCTTGCCACTGAGTAAGTAAGCACACACACACACACACACACACATTTTATGGGCAGACCTAAGAATCTGTATCTCGAGTGTGGCTACCTTGCTTTTAGAACTCTAGGCCATTAGCCAAATATTCGAAACTGCAGCGTACTTGCATACTTTCTGAAACAGATGCATTCTACAAATTTAACTTAATTTTTGTCAGTTGACTCATTCACACTGTTTTATGTTCTAATTTTAAAATCACTTTATTTTCATGTTTCAGTTATTTAAAAGTGACTGCTGATTTCTGGTATCTTTCCTTTTTTGTGTAGTCTGCAAGATAATCCTAACACCATTGTGTAGCTGCACAGATGGTTGCCAATTTACAGACACTCCTTTTTAAAGTTTATTCATTAAATTATTCTACTGATCAAACAATAAATATTCTTACATGAATTATAGTGATTTATTTTCTTTTTAGTTTCAAGGGTCATATCCAGCAAAACGTGCATTTGAACAGCACTTTAATATGTGCAGAGTATTGTTTTTCACGTGCACTTTGCTAGATTCTCACAACAAATCAATTCAGGTCAGTAAATGAAATGTAAACTACTAGTTTACAAATATATTAATTGACTGGAGAAATGAAAAGTGAATTTGTTAAACATCATTTACATGATAAATAATATAATTCTATTTCCAAAGTTATTTTTCTACAGCATTTACTTCTCTTTATTTTATTTTGATTAATGCATATTAATTATACATATTAATGAGGTTTAGTGTGATATTTCAACACAGGCATACAGCATGCATCGATCAAATCAGATTAATTAGCATTTCTCTCTCATAATTTCTTTATATTTGGAGCTTTTTCACTGCTTGCTTCTAGGTCTTCCCAAAATATGTAAAAGGTTATTTGGAATTATACTCATCCTAAGTGAGATAAGTAAAATATAGTCTGTCCATAAAGTTTGATGCTATTCAGCAAAAAATAATGAAATCCTGTGATTTCAAGCAAAATGGGAGAAATTAGAGGACATTGTGCTAAGTGAAATAAACCAAGCACAGAAAGACTAATAATCCACATTTGTTCTCTTACGTTTCAAAATGAAAGTCTTCCTGAATGTAGAATCGTGATTCCAAATTGTCAGTGAGATAAAGGGAGGCGGGATAAAGAGAGGTTGGCTGGCAGCAGGTAAGCTCTGTAATACGGGGCTGGCGTTCGCGGTCCCCTGACAGTCCGTGGTAAACATGGTGTGCAGTGATCTAATTGGCACTAATTGGAATATATATCATAGTGGGACAGGTCAGAATTATGCAATAACATTAAAAAGGCAGTTGAAGACCTATCTGAGTGTTGAAGGAAAAAAGATGGTTTTAAAGTGTGAAAATAAGCCAGGTATGGTGGTGCGCTTCTGTAATCTCAGCACTCTGGAGGCTGAGGCAGGAGCAAGCTGTGAGTTTGAGGCCAGCCTGGGTTACATCGTGAGTTCAAGGCCGACATGAACTACAACGGTGAGACCCTGTCTCAAAAAAAAAAAAAAAAAAAAAGTGGAAATAGTTGGAGGGAGGTAATCGTGGAATCCAGGGAGATCCTTCTAAATGGCTGACTTCTTAGCTGGACAGGAAATTTCAGAGATTCTGAGCAAACTGCTGACTTTCTCAAGATCTCAGAAAAGAAAGTGGAGCTACGATGTGAGCAGTAGTGCATAGGGCATGGAGTCAAATTTGCAGTTTATCGAAACAGTGATATCGGACGTGAAGTGATGATTTTTAGTGAATATTCAGTAAGAATCTAGACAATATTCTAGGCAAAGCAATTATGTGATTTACTTTTTAAAAATAATCGTCTGTTGTACAGAGGATGGATTTCAGCATGGACACAATTAAAAACAAAGCAGTGACCTCTTAGCTAGAAACAAGATATGGCAATTTTGACCTCGGTGATAGCAGTTGAGTTAAAAACAAATTGAAATGGCCAGATTGAAATAGATCTTAAGGTATATCCGGTATTATATAGCAAGGAAATGGAAGACTCAAGGCAAGGTGTATATTTTTTTGGCTCTTTCAACTCAGTGGATGCTGGCACTTTTTTTTTCTAAAGTAGGGCCAATTGGTAAGAAAATTTTTGAGCTCAGTATGGAAATATTATTTTGCATGTGTTAAGGTTAATGTTATGTGAACTGGAAATATCAAACAGGTAGAAGTCTAGAATTTAAATAGAGTTCTGAACAGAGTTTAAATTTTGGTAAGTCACTTACATACACACCCGGATATGATGACGTGATGGGACTGGGTAGGGTGTGACTACCTAGGTCATAATAGTTAGTGGAAATGAGAGCCCACGAGACTGCAAGCCCTGGAGTCGTCCAGGGTCTAGAGGGCAGAGTCGGAAAACTGGCTCCAAAAAGGCAGCTACGAAGGGGCAACCAGCCTCACCCGCAGTGTGTGATATTACAGGTGATTCCTTATTTTGGTAGAAGCAAAGAAGGTAGAAGAAAACACGTGATTCCATTTATTAATTAATTTTCCTTGATTTTGTAGCTATGTCTGCAAATTATTTCAGTAAAATAAATTACCTCTAAAAAGCTACTAAGTTGCAAACACAAAGGCAGCTGTTCCAAATATTGGTCATTCACACATTCATTTATTGTGACAGTATTAAGCCGTGTGTGGACTGTTGAGTGTAGATAGTATTGCCATTCCCGTTAATAATCACACGCACGCACTATATATGTATTACACACATATATTACACAAATGATCATTAATGCATTCTTACACTCAACATAGTAAATGCAGTGATGAAAACATATAAAGAACACTTAATGCTATCTAAATTGAATGCGAACTTCCAGAAGAAATGCATGTGTACACGAATAGTAGCATTCACATGTTCCAAGTGAAAAAAAATTAAGCAAGGTGATTAGATTCACAGCATAGTTTGTACCACGCGGTTTATAATATGAAGTGAGTTAAAAACCATAATGTCTAGGGTTCACAAGGAGGAACTGTCATGGCAAGGAACTTGGACTTTATCTGACTACAAATGAAGAGAAATAAAAATGTAGAGTAAGAATGAATTGCTTATATTTTAGTCAAATCGAAGTTATGATTTCATGACAGTTAGAATGGAGGATGTCTGCCTGAAGACAAAAGCAAATGGTAAGTACATGCCATTTGAAATAATTCTGGCAATAGAACATAAAGTCTAAAGTCAGAATAGCAATAGTAATATATGCATAATTTTGCAGAAACTTGCAAAAGTTGTAAAAGCAATGCTATCTTCTGACCGTGGTTGAAGATACGGATCCTGCACTGCAGAGGACAAAGCAAACGGAAGGGAGGCCTCTGTCCTGGGTCATATCACTGAGCCTCTGGTCTAACGCTGTGGCTGTCTTACTGCAGACCTCTTGCTACACGGGCTACAGCCATTTCTTCAGCCACTGTCAGTCAGGGTTTTGCTTGCATTTTTTCTACTGAAAGCATTTTAGTTGACACAGGAAGTCATGAGACAGTCTTAAATCAGTGTAAGGGAACCAAGAAATAATGAAGATCACTTTTGTTAAATGGGCAAATGTTCTTTTTCTCTTAGCTGGATGGTGAAGAGCAATCTCCCATCCTTTGAGGCTACCATTTCTCTGTTAATCTCCTCTAGGACACAAAGGAGTGTTTTCTTCGGAGTGTCCTAAAGGACTTTGCTCCATTGTGCTCTAAGACTGCACTCCCCAAAGTGGACTAAATCCCGACTTGTATTTATTTGACACACACAGATGAACACAAACCCGATCTGTGTCTGTCAAATAAATACAAATGAAGATTTAGGCGAAGAAAGATTGTTTGGAAAGACTATTGAAATAGAGGGAATCAGAAATGGGAAGTATCTCAAAATGAAAAAAAAAAAAACAACAAATTTCTCTTTTATAGGAGAGAGTAAGCAATAAATAAATTAGGAAACCAAGGAGAGACGACTGCTGAGATCTGTTGGGAAATTTGCCCAGTTCTTTTGGCCGATTCTCAGAATAGTTAATAAGATGGTATATTTAGCTTTTTAGTACAGATTCAAGCTGTGAGAGGCAAGCAGAGTTCAGAACCTGCGAGACACTCCGGAGCTTGGTCAGGAGAAAGCAGAGGAGGGAGACGCAAGACTCGGAGTGTCTGCTCAGGCAGGACAGTTGGGGGATAACTACACAGTAGTTAGAGCAATTATCTGAATTTATGACTATCTACCAAAAGGTCCCACAAACCACTCATTTTAATAATGGGCGGTCGACCTAAAAAGCCATTTCTCAAAAGCAAATGGCCAACAGGTACAAAAAAAATTGTTCAATACTGCTAATCATGAAGGAAATATAAGTCCAAATCACAGTGAGATATCACCGCTCCCCAATTAAAATAGCTATTATAAAAAAGATAAAAGAGAATAAGCCTTGGTATGTGCAGAAGAGAGTGCTTATATGCTGTTCATAGGAATATAAATGAATACACCCATTATGGAAAACAGTATGGAAGATTTGCAAAGAGTTAAAAATAGAACAAACATATGACCAGCAATCCTACTGCTGGCTATATATGTATATAGCGAAAGAAAATACAATCAAGGTGTCGAAGAGACATCTGAAGTCCTATGTTTATTGCAGCATTATTCACAACAAATAGGGAGTCAATCTAAGTGTCTAAAAACTGATAACAAAAATGAAGGAACTGTCGGCCATATACCCTGGACACTGACATACACCAACACAGGAGGATAAATAACATGTGTTCTTACTCTTACGTGGAATCTCAAAGTTAATGTCATAGAACTAGAGAGTAGAATGGTGGTTATCAGAGGTCAAGGTGTTGGAGAGGGGGATAGGATGGGGAGATGGGGAGATGGTAGAGCAGAAATAAATTTCAAGAGAACTAGTGCACAGGAAGATGTCTACAGTTAGTGACAGTATATGGTATTTTTGAAAAACGCAAAGAGAATGGATATTATGCTCACTCATACAAAAATGATAATTACGTCAGATAACACACTTTAAATAGACTAGATTCAATCATATGTATATACATACATATGTATTTCGAAATGTCATGTCACACAGAATATATACATGCAAAATTGTTTATCAATTTAAAAATAGAGAAAAAAGCACACCAGGGGTTGAGAGTATAAGTCAGTACTAGAGTGAGAGCTTGGCATGCAAAAGCCCCAATACCCAAAAATAAATAAATAAATAAATAAATAAATAAATAAGGAAAAAAGAAAAGAAAAAAAGCAAAGGAAAAATAAAGTAAAGGAATTAAATCAATGAGGAACTCATGTCTGTGTATGTAATAGCTTGTATGTGTGTATGCGTGTGTGTGTCTTTACTTCAAGGTAAATCAATTTATAATAACTATCATATGAAGCACCATCCAAGTATCATCACTTTCACTGCTAGCTGAAAATGCAAATTAATGTAGGAATTTATACTAGTTTAATTATAATATGGTGTTTGATTGCTCAAAGACAATGCTTGCAACGCATTATTTCAGTTGCTTTGAGAAATGTGAGGCAAGAATTAGCAATTGGCGTAATTTTATATTGGATGCTGCTTGCAACTCTTTGAGCATGTTGTCCTGTCCTAGAAGGCACAAACAACACACTAGACCCTCAAATAAGCAGAAAGAGTTAGGGAGAAGCAAAGCAAACAGTATCTTTGAGGGGTGCCCATTTGCAAACCATCAGCGGGGGACAGCCAGCTGCTAAATACGCCCAAATCCTTCTTCCTCTCAGCTTCAGCCCAAGGCACAGTGGAAAACAATTCAAGAAATAAACAGCAGAGTCAGCACCAGCAGCTCGGTTAGCAATGTATCAGGTAACTGTGAAAATTGGGAGTGGTATAAATTTACAAAAGGTTTCTAAATTTATTGTGGTGAACAGAAAAGATCCCAGTGGCCAAATCCAATCTAATTAGGATAACAACATTTTTCCTCCTTAACTGCCAGCTTTCGTATGAAAAATTACTTCTTTGCGGACTCAGTCAATTTTAAAATGTCTGCTAGCTCTGTTTGCCCAGCAGGAGGCTAAAGGATCTATTACGCAGACAGATGCTGCCTGCTTTAAGATGGTAGAGAATTTTAATGACTTTTATTTTCTGTGCATAGCTGTTTAAATTGAGTTAATGTGAACATAAAGCCAAAGTTCTGCCATTTAAAACTTACAACTTTTAAATAATTTTAAGTGATTACAGACATTACTGGTAATTTATTTTTGTGTTAATATGCCAAGTTCTCTTTTCTTAGTTTATATTCATACTTTCTGAGAAAAATGCTAATATTTGATATTGGTTAAACTTTGGGTTTTTTTGCATAGTTATGGTGAATATGTCACTTTTCTTTATTGTTATGACAATCAGATGAAGTGAGTAGGGGGGCAGAATTATATCCAGTCGATTTTTCAAGAAAATATTCTTAAATTATTTAGATCAATGACTATTTGCCTAGAATTTGTTCAGCACAGAAGAGACCATGTTAATTTTTGCTGCCAGGACATAAATTTTAGTGAACAGATAGTCACTAAGTGATGTATTCATAAACTAAGTAAAATATAAATTTTAGACCAATGATCCACATGTAAAAGTGTAAATTTTAGCCTTTTCTTGGAAGTAGAAAATGGTTCCAATCTCTTCATAAATTACTTAAACCCAATATTTTAATTTGCTTTGCTTTTACCTCTGTATTGTTAACCATTGATATTAGTTCGCTAGAGGAGCCATAAATAAATTGGGACCAATTGGGTTTGTTCGAACAGCAGAAAATCATGTCTCACAATGTTGAAAGCTAGAAATATAAAATGGATGCATTCTTGGCATGGTTGTTTTTCTTCTTTTTTACCTGGAAGCTGTAAAGAAAGGTTCTGCTCCGAGCCCTTCTCGGAGCAGAATTTTTGAAGAATTTTTGAAGAATTTTTGAAGAATTTTCACATACTTTTTGATGTTGTTTCTGTGTCCAAATTTCAACTTTTAGAAAAAGGACACCAGTTATGTTGTGTTGATCCTAATGAATTTGTTTTAACTTGATTTTCGATGTAAAGACTCTATCTCCACACAAGGGGATGAAAGACTCCACTAGATGACTTAGAGGCGATACAATTTAACCCCTAGCACCTTTGCTTTCTACTTTCCTAATACTAAAGGTGTAAAGGGAGAAATACCTTAACTCTGTCTTTTGCTTGTTAAAATATTGTTTTTTTCTTTCCAAAACAGTGATAATTTGTCTCTAGTATTACTAGAAATAGTTAGTCAACTATGTTTCAAAAATAACCTCAAAATGTTCTTTAAAAACTTCATGTAGATTAACATTTCATTTCTGAATTTTAATAAAATTCTTAAGTTCAAGTTCTTGGCCAGCCATTATTCTTGCACGTCTGCCGTTCTTAAAATCCGAGTCCTTTGAAAGGAAGTCATGTGGTTACCAGTTTATTTCTCTCCTTCTGATTCCTCATCACAGTTTCTACCTTTGTGGTTTCTCAAAAGAATCAACCATGACACAAAAATGTTTAAATAGATAGGACATATTTTTCTTTTCAAATTTCCTGTCTCTATTGTTTTTTTATTATTGATTATTCTTTTCTTGAGCTTTTTATTTCTGCTTTTCACTTTTCTCACGTATAGCCTATTCTCATAATTGTTTTACTTCTCTAAAATGTTGACTTTCACCCCGTCCCCTTGGGCTTGGATTCATTATAAACAGATTTGTTATTTAACATAATTGAAACCCTTACTTTAAGTAACATCTATGATCTCACACCCAAAATGGTATCACCACATCCGAATATTCAACACGTTAGTTCTAGACCTCCACATCTGGAATTCTATAGGTTTTTCAAAATCAATATTTAAACAAAGAACACTGATAATATTTCCATACTTCTTTCAAAAATTTTTCATACATTAACTTTATCAGATATATATATCTTTATAATTCACGTAACTTATGATTCTTGCTCTTTACAATTCTTACCATAATAGAAACCAAAATCATTTGATATTTTTCTAAATTCTGT
>PVJO010018688.1:0-36023 GCA_004026905.1 Hystrix cristata
CCGACTATGGACTGAAACCTCTACAAACTGTGAGGCAAAATAACCCTTTCCTTCTTTAATTTGTGGGGGGGTCAGGTACAGTATTGTGTCCCAGTGACAAGAGACGTGACTAAGATACTCCACTTACCTAGTCAAATTCATAGTCAGAAAGTAAAAGAGAGGTTGGGAAGGAGGGATGGGGGGGGAAGAGAAGTCGTTTAATTGGTATAGAGTTTGATTTTTGAGATTGGTTGAATAACAATATAAATGTACTTAACACTATTAAACTGTGTGCATTCATGAGTGTGTGTGTGTGTGTGTGTGTGTGTGTGTGTGTGTGTGTGTGTGTGTTGGTGCTAGGGATTGAACCCAGGGCCTTGCGCATGCTAGGCAAGTACCATACCACTGAGCTATATCTTCAGTCCCTAAACTGTACATTTTAAAATGGTTACATTTTATGTTATATTTATTTTCCTGCGATTGAATGTAAAGGGGAACCCAGCTTACTGTAGTTTTTTGATATAATTTTTATTCTATACCTAGTATAATAATACTCGCTTCTGTTGAGCTTAGAAGAAAGAGTGCCTAGTCTCGTGATTTCACAGAAAGCAATGAATTAAGTCACAAGAAAGCAGAACACATTGTATAATCTTTTTGTCCTTCGGAACATTGAAATAGTCACTAACAAAGGTGTCTAGTGAGGTATACCGAAAGTGACTAAAATACACAATAGAATTAGCAAATCAAACAGTGGAAGGCAAACTCAGACAGGATTCCTTGCCCATCAAGACAGGCCAAAACAAACAAGGGTATTTTGTATTGTGCTGTGAAGGTCAATAAACATAGACTTGGCCCATTCGGGAGATGCAGAGAAATGGGAACGCCAAGGCTTTCGGAACTGAGCCTTTCCCCTTAATTCAGACCACAGTAAGACTCAGATGCAAGCATCGCTTCCATTGCGAGGACGACTTAGTGCCACGTATCAGAAAACTCTTTTACTAGACTATTTGAGGGTGAACACATTTGATTCCAGTTTCTAAAAAGAGGGTGAATATAATTATTTTCCCAGTGACTAGAAGGCCAGCAAGAAAGTATTTCAAAGGCACCACTCAGCCCCAAGGCAAGAACAAGAAAGGGGGGATGGTGGCTTTTTTACTTTTAAACCTTACCTCTCCTTATTCAAGTAAAACATGTTCATTGAAAACTGCAGTGGGTTTATTTTGTTTGTTTTTGTCTTTTTGGGACAGAGTCTCGCTTTGTAATCCAATCCAGCCTTGAGCTCACTGTGTGGCCCAGGCTGGCCTCGAACACTTGGCAGTCGCCTACTTCTGCTTCCTGAGTGCTGGGATTACAGGCGTGTGCCAACATGCCTTGTTATTTTGAGGACTGAGCAGCTGTCTTCTAGGGACCTCACACTCTTTATCTCCTAGTACTTATCTAGTGACCATGTCCTGCTGTCTTCTCTTTTTTGGGGGTGCTGCTGGAGATCGAACTCAGGGCCTTGCGCTTACGAGGCAAGCACTCTACCACTGAGCTAAACCCCCAGCCCCTCACTGGGCTTGTTTTAACTGGACCTCCTCCACTCCCTCAACCAAGGGGGGATCATTGTTTGTTTTCCTACACCAAAACTAGAAAATGGGAATCCAGGGGCTGCTGGCCACCAGCTTGTGGAGAAGGTAGACCTATTATAGGAGACTCAAGTTGCAGAAAGCAGAAAAAAAAATTTGGAAAGAGGCTCTAGCAAGTTGTGCCATAAGTTAATAAATGTCAGTGACCTGACTGGTTCAGTAAGCCAATAAACATCCTTTATTGTAAACTACTTTGATTTGGGTTTCTATTGCTTACAACCCAGAACTGTCTTGATTGGTACCCAACAGAAAAATACGAAGAAACAGAATTGGTGTCAGGTGCCGTGGCACAGGCCTGTAATTCCAGCTGTTCAAGAGGCTGAGGCAGGAGGATTACAGGTGTATCAGTCAGTGCTCACTAGAGAAACAGAATTAATACAAGATATAAAAATATGTAAGAGTCTACGGCCATACCACCCTGAACGCGTCTGATCTCATCTAAAAATACATAAGAATTTACAAGATTGACTTACAGTGTCTGCCCACAGAGTCAGGTGTAGAAGAGTGCAGAAGGGTTGATTGGGCATTGGGAGTCTGATGGATCCAGTTCAAGGCCTGGAGCTCACTGTAGAGTACAGTGGGAGTCCGTGTCAGGAGGTGGGCGAGTCTGCACTGGAAGGCTGAAGGGTTTGCGCTGGAAGTTGAAGAGTCTGCACTGGAAGCTGACATCCAAGGTGAAGGCGAACACTGGAGCTCCTTTTTTTTTTTTGAGATAGTCTCACTATGTTGTTCAGGCCAGCCGTGAACTCACTATGTAACCCAGACTGGCCTCTAGCTTGCAGCAATCCTCCTGCCTCAGCCTCCCAAGTGGAGCTCCTTTGAATAAACAGACGTGAGCCTGCTTTCTTTGTTTCCCTTGTATACCATTCTGGCGACAATCCTCTCAGGGTGGCTCTTCCACACTCAGAACTATGCTGAGCCAGTTTGGTTGGGTGTTTCTTACTCAAAATGACTCAGTTATTCTGGGGGTGTTGTCACTCTGGGCAGCTTAGGTAGACTCTGTCTCAGAATAAAAGGGCTGGGGATGTAGCTCAGGGCAAACACACTCGCCCCGCATGTGCAGCCCTGGGCTCAGTCTCCAGCACCCGAAGAATCCACCGTGCTACTCTCTGGGGCAACGATGCTCACGTTCTGGCGTGGGTAGTTGTTGCTTCTTAACTAATCTTTTCATTTCTCTATTTCAATTTCTTCCCTCATTGAGAAGAAGATACTCAAATTGAGAGCATAGTACACACTCTCTTGGATTCTTTTATTTTTCAGTAACACTGTATCGTTTTCCAGTATAATTGAAAATGTTACAAAATAATTGTAATTTTCAAAATTGTTCCCATAACAGTGGACATTTAGGTCGCTTCTAGGTTTTTATGTGTCTTGGGCTAGTTTCTATTTGTATCTTAAAGAATTTCATTGAGATATGCTGCTAGAAAGAGTCAAAGATTATGAAGCATGACTTTGAAAGTCTTTTGCTTTTGTTGTAAAAGAGATGTGATAGCAAGAATTAAATAATTTAAAAGGATATAAAAGTGAAAAAGTCAACCTTCCATTTCTGGCCTAATTATATTTCTTCTCAGACTCTCTCTATATGTATGTATATGTGTGTGTTTGCTTTTGTGTGTATTCTGCCACTTTTTTTTTTTTTAGAGGGTGCTGGGGATCAAATTTAGTACCTTGCTCTTGCTAGGCAAGTGCTCTACCACTGAACTAAATCCCCAACACACCTCTCCTGCCACTTTTGAAGAAACCGAATTATGGCAGAGAAATATTGTTGTGTACATTGAGTTTTACAGTTTTCACATATGTCTTTTGTGTAGACTGATACAACCAGTAAGGAAATCAGTATGAAGATTCCTCAGAAAACTAAAATTAGAAATTCCTGTTGACCTAGCTATTCCTATTCTAGGTATCTTCCAAAACAGTTAAAGACATCCCATTGCAGTAATACATGCACACCCATTTTTATAGCAGCCCAATTTGTAATGCTAATTCTTGGAAGCAGCCTGTATGTTCATTAACAGATGATTGGATAAAGAAAATGTGATATTTATACATAATGGAGTACTACTCTGTCATAAAGAAGTATACATTTGAGTCAGTTTTAGGAAAATGGATGGACCTGGAGATTATAATGCTCAGTGAATAAATCTGACAGAGACGTTTAAATATTTCATGGTTTTTCTTATATGAGAAACACAAATTACAAATAGTCCAAACAGCAAAATGAAAGAGAGATAATAGGAATCAGGGAGATAAACCTTTTGCAAATGGGAAGGGGATCTGGAGAAGGAGGGAAGGGGGGAAACGGAGAGAGTAGAGAGCAAGGGAAGGAAAAAGATTAAGATGTGCTATACGTCAACTTCCCATGATGATTGTATTCAGTGTTTCACAAAAGTATACTAGTTAAACATGATAATTGTGAAAAACTCTGTCTTTTTACAATTATATGGAACTTAATGACCCCTTTCGCAGATGGACATTTAGTCAATTTCTAGGATTTTCCACTTTTAACAAGTCTACAGTATGAACCCCTAAGTATGAGAATATCACAAATGTACAAAAATCGCTGTTAAATCTCTGCAGGAGAAGTTACTGAGGCAGAGTATGTGGATTTTGGTCTCGATAGGCAATCAATCGCCAGTGTCTCCACGATGGTTTTTCCAAATCGACTCCCACCACCGATGTTTGACAAAGCCTGCTCCTGATATCCTCCCCGACATAATGTACCAACAGATTTTTATACCTTTCCTCATGCAATTGGCCAAAAATTGTATATTTTCCTAGTTGTAATTTGACAACTCTCTGGAAAGTCCACACCAATTTATACTTTCATTTGTAATATGTGAAGTTATCTGTCTTACTGCATCTTTTTTAGTGTTTACCATCATTTAAAATCTTTACTAAATTGATAGGAGACAATATTTTTGCTTTTTTATTAACATGAGTCTTCAGTGTGCAATAAAAACATTCATCCTGGGAAACTGGTACATACTGTATCTTGATCCTCTTTACCTCCCCTTCCTCTCCCATCTCTCTTCCCATCCCCAGCTCACTTTCCCAAGGAGATCATATTTTATTTAAAATCTTGCATCTTATTTATGTAACATTTCTTTTCCAATCATCTATAGCATGGGACACTGTTTTATTTTGTGTGTGTATGGACATGTGTCTTTCTATTTAATTCACACTGGCCTTGAACTTACTACGTAGACCAGGCTGGCCTCGAACTCACAGTGATCCTTCTGCCTCAGCCTCCTGAGTGCAGGGATTACAGGTTGTGCCTCCATGCCCGGCTTCCTTCCTTCTTTCAGGGATAGATTTCTCCCTCCATTTAGTAGAGCGCATGAACAGTCAGCTAGAGACTACGTTTCCTCAGAAGCTAGGTGTGGACATGAAGTGCTACAAGCAGGATCTTGATTTTTTTTTTTACAGGTGGCTCCTAGTCTAGAAGTGGTAGAGATTGGAATGGGTGTTGAGAGCCGCAGAGACCAACTGCCAGCTGGAATCCTGGAGGAGCTGACGGGGTGGAACTGTCTTGTTAATGTAGACTGCTTACCTCCAGTCTGTTATTTGGGAGAAAAAAACCATCTTTTGGAAGTCAATGTAATTTTGGCCTCTGTAACAGCAGATAGATCTGTGTACTAATTGACACACTTGTCTAATCTGGTATGATGTGAAGGGTGCTAAGAGGACTGAAATATCTGTCCTACTGGCCTATATAATGCCTGCCGTGGCCTCATTCCGAGTCCTTTCTCTGAGTTCGGGTAGTGTTTTGTAGGATAAGTTCCGTTGAATACTAGCTTCTCGGATAATACATTAAGATACCGCTAGAAACAAGGGGCTCGTGTCCAGTTAAACTTGAGACACGCAGAGTCATGTCACATTTCTGTATGCAGGATGTCTCAGACTTTCATGTATTTGTGTGCCTTACGAACATTAATGAGTGGCATAAGATAAATTTGCAAGAAACACATTTGAGAAGGAAGGAAGGGAGGAAGGGAGGAAGGGAAGGCAAGCATTTCTGAAATATAAACTGATTAAATACAAGAATTTAACCCGTTTTCATGGAGTGTTTCAAAGGATTAATGTCCTTGGAACACACTGTAGGAAAAGCTAATTGAGATTTTAAGCCCTTGTTAAGGATTCTTGAGGTAGAACTAAAGAATTAACACAGTTCCTCTTCGAGAACATTTTCTTGAATAGATTTTGGGACCCGCAGGTTTTGGCAGTGCCCTGAAAGCACAGCCAGCTTATGTGTGGGCTTCAGGTTTTGAGGGAGAGACCCGAAGGAAGGATAACAGGTTTGGGAGTCTGGGATTGTTCTAGGCAGATGAGGTCACTAGACTGTGTCCAACAAATCTGACCATCTCATTTCCCTGTGTATGCCGGTCAGTTATTGCTGCAATAATGCTGCCTAACAAATAACCATAAAAATCGTAGTGACTCATATTCCAACGTTTTCCCCCTCTGCCCTGCTGTAGGGGCCATCCGGGGTGGTTCTGCTTTGGGCTCCGAGTTGGGCTCGGATCTGCCCAACATGTCTGCCATGTTTACAACGACCAGGCACCCAGGGCATGTTATTCTTGTGGCACAAGAGAGCCCGAGAGGAGGGAATATCCAAGGCAGCAAGTGAAACTGCAACGCAAACCGAACGGCTTGGGTTCGAGACCGTGTTTGCTCACATTCCACTAGCAGTCGCACGGCCAAGCCTGGAGCCGGGGAGGGAGGCAGCGCGGCCTTCTTGGGGACCAGGCCCTGCAGCTGAGGTGGCAGAGTGCGCACGTACACACACGAAAAGCTTTGAAAACATCTTCTGTTCACCCGACCGAATTTGCTTATCAATATAATAATAGTAATCATGAATGTGCCCAAATATATAGCTCTAAAGACATTCTTGAAAACATTTCCTATTTCGGTGACATTTTCCATATTATAAAAATCAGAAAATTTATATTTACCAGTAGATACACTGTTGAATAGATTATAGTCTGTCCAGACAATGGGATCCTGTGCAGTGAGTTAAAAAGTTAATATGAATAAGTAGCAATAATTATGTAATTTGCAAAGTACTTTGCATGCATGATTTTATATAATTCTCACCAGAAAGTCTATGAGATAAGTACTGCACGTGGGACATGACATAATCTGCTCAGGATCACTTGACTGGTAAGGGACAGTTGGTGACAATCAGTTTTATGTGTCAACTTGACAAGGCCAAGAGGCATCTAGATATTTGGTCAAACATTATTCTGGGTATTTTTGTAAGGGTGTTTCTGGAAGAGGTGATGGTTTAACATCACAAACTGAGTACAGTTTGCCATCCATAATAAAGAGGCACTAACTCATTTAATTTAGCTCTTAGATATGAAAGATTAAGCCTGTCTGAATCCTCAGTGCCAAGTCCAGCACTTGGCACATGTACACTGGGATTAGGTTTAAATTGAGTAAATCAATTCAACCAGGCAGAGTTTGGGAACCTTTCAAGGCTGTTGATGTCTCCCGAGGCTGAAAGTGGGGCGGTTAGCACAATTTTGTTTGTCTGGAAGAGAAGATGGGCCCGAGCCATAGGCCTGGCTTTATGTTTAGGTACAAAGCCATCGGCATTGCCAATGTCTTGGCTTAATCAAGTTGGCACTTGAGAGCTCAAATCTCCACGAAATGTGGCCAGATTCTTTGCATCAGTGGAAACAAATGGGGAACATATATGCCTCATGTTTACCCAGACCTCTGGGAAGTAGGCATACAAGGAAGTAAGATCATCAGCCATTTAAGGTAATATGATCAGAGTTAGGGTATTATAGCAAAGACTGTACCTTAGTATTTCCTTTTCTTTATAAAGACGACTTCGATGTACAAATAAATCTAACAGTTTTCAAGGGGAAGCCTAAGAAAGGTTGAAGTCTGTTGGTATGAATTAATTGAAAATGTTGGATTACAGAAAAAAAATTAAAAGGCAGTATTGTTCATAAGACATACTCTGGTCTACCTGATAATGTACATAGCAGGCCAAGGCTACCATATTTGTAGAAGGTGTTCCCAAGTGTCTAAAGTCTTTGATAAATAATGACTTATCTTTTCATTCAGGAATCTTCTTGCAGAGAATATTGCCAGGCTCTGCATGAGTTCGCATGGGGGAAACAACACTGTTAATTGTTTTCAGAAGATCCAAACACTGAGATTGCACTGTCTGCTCTTTGACCTCAGTAGGGAAGTAGAGCACACAAAGAAAGAAAAGAATAAAGAGTGACATTCCTCTGCTCCTTCCTTTCTCTCCTCATCCTCTCCTCATCAAATACACACACACCCCTTTGCTACTGCACTTGAAAAAGGGAAGACCTTGTTCAGTTTTATTAATCCATTACTTATCCTACATTATTACACCTTAGTGCTTTTGCACCTTTAAAAACCTTCCTTAAAACACAAATTCCCGTGGGAGTGGGGTACTGGGATCATCATGCCGTAAAGGGTTAACTGCCCACACTGAGATGGTCACTTAATGTGCTAGGGGAGGTGAGGCAGTGCTGGGACAGGCTGTATACAGGTGAAGGGAAAGGACAAAACCAGACCCATTTCACCTAGTTGTACACCTCTAACTAATCCTGAAGGGTCACAGGTTGTTGACCTGCTATCAGTTATCTTACATTTGCGGTGCTTGACCAGTCACTGTGCACTTTCACCTTGTAATTGATTAGATTTTTTTTTTTTTTTTTGGTGCTGGGACGGAACTCAGGGCCTTGCGCTTGCTAGGCAAGCACTCTACCACTGAGCTAAATCCCCAGACGCTTGATTTGATCTTCTTAACTCTTTGAGATAAGTGTATTTTCTTAAATCTTCCCCCCTTACGATTGCATGGATCTCAATCTCAAATGTAATGATATCTAACATACTCATCTCACAGAAAAAAAATGGGGCTCTGAGGTAAACTGGTATTTCCTAAATCTCAAGGTTAATTAGAATTCAGGTTTCCTGATAAGTTCCTCTTCATTTACCATTTCTCATAGATTCTTTAGACATTTGCTAAGTTCAAATGCAAGTAATACCAATATAGCCAGAGAGAATATTTTTAGAAAGTATATCTATATGTAAGTATAAATAGATTTTCTGTACATCAGTGCTATTTTGAAACACTGATCTAAAAGGGTTCAGTGAGTATGTTTTTGCTAATGCCCCCCCTAATTGTCTGTCAAACTTTAGCCAGTTTTTCTTATCTGGAACCCAGCTTCAAATTTGGAAGTGGAAAACAACTTGGTGCAGTAAGGAAAACAATTACCATAAAGACCATCTACTAATATTAGAAGATTCAAAGAACCACTTGCAACCTCTGTCCCAAAATGTATTATTTTTGGACTCAAATGGCAATAAGTATTAGGAATGTAGCTCACTGTGATAGAGTGCTTGCCCTAGTCTTGGGTTTGATCCACAGCACTGAAGAAGAAAGAAAAAAAGAAGGAAAGAGGAAAAGAGAAAGAGGCAGGGAGGAAGGGAAGGGACAAAGGGGGGAAGGAGAAAGGATAGTGGATGACCATTACAGTCTCTGTTCATTCGACAAAAAATTATTAAACTCTTACTGTGCTCTATGCCTAATATTAAGTGCCAGGGAAAGGAAGATGAAAATGTAGAGGCAAACACACCCTTTCGGCGAGATAGTATGTGCCTTGCTAAAGCATGGTATAAATCCCTGTCTAGTCACAGAACAGCTGTGGACTAGTCTACCAAGGGAGAAAACGGGCTTCCTGGAAGAGGTGACATTGAACGAGTCTTGGGAATTGGGTAAGGTAAGAACGAACCTGGTCTCTCTCTTTGGAGAAGTTGTATGTGGCTAGAGATGCGACAGTCAGGAGGAGGGCCTGGATCTTGGGACTTCATTATGGAGTTTAATTGGTATTTCATAGGTAATGGTACACCACTGGAGTTTTTATTGTTATTGTTGTTGTTGCTAATTTTATTTTATTGTTTTGGTTTTTTGAGACAGAGTTCTACTGTGTAGTTCAGGCTGGCTTTGAACTCACTGTGTAGCCCAGGCAGGCCTCAAATTCACAGCCATCCTCCTGCCTCAGCTTCCTGAGTGCTGGGATTACAGGCATGCACCATCACACCTAGCTATTGTTATTTTTAGATAGAGTCTCATGTCATATTTCGGGCTGGCCTTGAACTCACTATGTAGCCCAGGCTGGTTTTGAACTTGCGGGGATCCTTCTGGCTTAGCCTGGAGCGCTGGGATCAGATGTGCCACTGTGCCCAGCTACCGAAGATTTTTAAATTGGAAAAATGAGTCCAATTATCGGTCTTTAATTCTGACAGTTCCATCTCGGTGTGGTTGTAATGTGGCCAAAATGAGAAGCAGATACTGGGAGATCAGGTCAGTGGCCTCGATGATGCAGTCAAAGAATAACTGCTTAAGCAATAGGAGTAACCCTGGAAATGGAGAGGAAGAAACTGATTCAGGAGACTGTGAAAGAGCAGACTTGGATACAATTGAGAGGTGATGGAATAGGGGAGGAGAAGGGCCAGCGGGGTAACGGTGCTGAGAGGAGGCTTGCAGAGTGTGGATGGGCTGCCGGCCGGGGGAGTAAGGGATCCTCCCTCTCACAGGGAGATCGCAGGGACTGAGGACCTTCTGGAAATATCCTCGAGGGAGCTGGGTCTGCCAGCCTAGAGTTCTGGGGACAGAGTCTGGCCAGGACAGTCACCCTCAACAACAGGACCAGGCTTTGGTAACAGCAAGAAGCAGGGTAGATGGGAGGCTTGGAAAGCATAAAATTCTGGAGAAACCTGCATTTAAGAACTCTAAGTATTTCTTGTCGGATGACTCAGTCTACTTTAGTAGTCTTCCCTAGGTTGGTGTAGGAGGAATAGAAAATCAGATGCATGAATCTTTGAAGTTAGGGCAGGACTACATCAAGACCTGATCTTCAGCATTAAACAGTAATGCAATTCTGCCCCTAACTTTCAAATTATGCTGTAACCAGAACTTGGCTAATGAGAGCGTCCTAGGGTAGGGCAATGCTGAGCTCTCTTAATTAAGTCAGAAGAGAAAGGTCACTGGATTTAATTCCATTAAACTTTAAAGAGTTCCTACTCTGTGCCAGGCAACACATTCAGCAATTTTTTTGTGTCTGTGTGATATCGAGGATTGAATCTGGGGCCCCACACACAATAGACAACTGCTCTCCCACTGAGCTACATGCCCACCTCTTTTTTTATTTTAACGGTACATTTTAGATGTACACAGTGATAACATTCATCATAGGGGATTTGTATCCACCTCTTTTAAAAATTTTATTTTGTGACAAGGTCCCACACTAAGTTGCCCAGACTGGCCTTGAACTTGGGATTCTCCTGCCTCAGCCACCTGAGTAACTGGGATCACAGCTGTGCGTGTGTAGCACTGAGTCTATGCATTCAGTTCTTGGAACACAAAATGAGTAAGGTGTATCTCCCTCTTCGAAGGATGAAAGTTTATCATTTAGCTCTGAGTGTGTCTCATAGTCAAGTGAATTGCACAATTTTGTACAAAGACCAACAGAGATAACTTTTCCAAAATTACTCCAACTGGCGTTGTATTTGCCAGCCTTTGGAAAGCATGTGTTTCTTATTACTTCTCTGCTTTTCCAGATATAAATAAAATCCACATTATTTCCTGTTTGTTTACTAAGATGAGTTTCTCACATTTTTAAAAACAGTATTCCTCAAATGACTTTTTCTCAACACAGGGTATGTATAAATATAAAGTTTATTTAGCATAGTGTTTAGAAAAATAAGTTCACATCATTTCAGAAAACAAATAAAACACTTAATTGTCCAGGCGTAAACCCCCATTACAGTACAACATACATACTTTAGATCTCTTTGGTTGGGTAATTAAGCACAGAAATGTTCTGGGACATGCTGTGTGCCATCACCTACCAGTGCAGTAAAGACTCTGTTCCCCACCCCATGATATACATTCTGTGTAGTTTCTCTCTGTGTAAGGCACAGTAAAACCATATTGAGTGTATAACCGGTTGTCTCTAAACATACAGTACATGCAACGAAAGAATATTTTTGAGAACCCTGAAAGCCAAGAGTCACATGCTATGTCATTTTGAATAATAAAATTTTTGGTGGTAATGTTTAATTAACATGAAATGTACTAGTAAGATTCAAAATAACCATTAGGTTCTATCATCTAAGTTTTAGGAAGACTTTGAAACATCTTTTGTAAAATGTAATTCTTTCCCCCACAGTTTTCCTGAATTATTTTTTATATGAGATGATCTGCTAAAACATTTCAAAGAAGGAAGAACTTGTGGCTATGTACTAATGCACACTTGTCTAGGATGTAGCAGGAGAGGCTGCTACACATGCCCAATAATCCAACTTTTAACATGCAAGATACAAGGGCACATACAGGGAGATTTAAGGTCAGTGTGCAATTCAACTATGGATTTTTTAAATCTATGGCTATAACATCTACCTGCCTTTCACAATACTTGAAAGGCACTGAAACGTATATAAGTCAAAGAGTCTTTAGTATAAATATACATGAGATATAATGCAGTACAATGCAGGGGCTCTTGCTTGCTTGAGGAACAAATGCACCTTCTCTTTAAACAAGAGGCCATCCTTTTCTAGATGTAACGAAGAGCTACGTGCCAAACTCTGGCTGAGAGGGTACATAGATAGGCTCACACCAGAAAGTCCCACAGCCAGTAGCAGGGGTTGGGGTTTGAAGGGAATTCTTTACCCTTGTTCTGATTCCTCTTCAGGCATCATAAGAGGGTCATTTGCAGCATTTTCAAGCATCGGTTTATGTTAAGAAGGATATTCTGCCACATGAACTCCAAGGGTTCTGGGTCTGGCCCTTGGCATTGCAAAGTTACATTTGCAATTCTGTGCAAGGAGATCATGGGGTTTATATTATTCCGTTCACATATACTTGGGCTACATACCAACTGGCCTTTATTCTACTGAAAGAAAAGAACGATTAGTTCTTTCAAATGTGCATTGATTCTTACCTGGTATACTGTGTAGCTACCTGGAGTAACTGTACGGTTACAATTATACTACGTTGGGACTATGAATAGTTTCCTATGTAAATCTGAGGTTTTTGTGCTATCCTTTTTTCATATGAGAAATGGGGAAGAACTCTAAATAAGAGACATTTTTGGAAGACATATAAAACTTTCCCAGTTATATATGTAACATATATAACTATTTAAACCTTCCCATCTCCCCACTGGATGGGTACTTTAAAATAATTAACAAACTCTTGATATCTCCAGCAATCAAGTGGAAAACATCATTTTTATGTAAACTACACTACAGAATCACGTAATTAATCTCGGTAACATGATCGGCACACAACCAAAGGAAAAAACAAGCTGTGTAAGTATTCTGGAGTGGAAGAGAACTCTGAAACACCTGACTTTGTAAAAACAAACCGAAAAAAAGTGTTGTTTCAGCAGTTCAGGAACATTCGCCAATTCCATAAAAAATGGGATGTAAGTTCCTTCTCAGAATGATGGGACAGGGACTTTTCACAGGGCTCCTTATTTGAGCCTGCAAGTTCCATCTGCAACAGCAGCAGAGGTACTCAAGGGCCCTCATTCGACATGCTGGAGATTGAGAATGGACCCTTTGTTCTCATCTTAAAGCAAGTAAGACGTAACATCTTTATGTTTAACAACTTTAAGTCATCTGTGAAGGTATCGTTTTCTCACTTTTCTGGCTTTTCAGAGACCAGAGAGTAACTTTACTCACTACATAAATGGATTTGCATTTCAGAGTCCTGATAAAAACTATAAACACAATTCACAACATTATCAAACAAGCTTCTTACAGAAACCCAAAAGATCTGCTTTTAAAGAAGACATGATCATATAGTGCAAACAACAGTCATGTGTCAGTCATAGTGTAACAAGCAATTCAAGACATTGAGAATAAAGTTCCAACAGGACAGAATTTTGCTCAATAGAACATACACATTTGTTCTTTACTTTAAAAGGGCTGTTTTCATAGCCTGCAGAATTGATTTGATACGGTTTTCTATCATTTAATTGCTATCATTTTCATTACAATGAAAAGCATCAGTAATAATCAGTTGTTTACCCATTTGCATGACAAACATTATGCATAATATTTAGAGAAATTTAAGTTCTCCAGACTTAATGTAATTCTGCGGTGAAATTAACCCTGTTAGATAGTAGAAAAGAACCATCAGTGCTTCTGTTGACACTTCTGTATCTTACTACTAATAAAAAGGCCACAAGTTAAAAAGGCACATAGAAGTCTATATAAAACATATTTAAAAGAATCAGAGTTGCTAAATAAAGAACAAAGATGTGAAAAAAAGTACCAAAATTCCAATACTGGGAGTTAGAATTCCTGTTTCAGTGTTATTAATATTGACCTTAATAGACTGCTGATAAAAGTCATTATTTTAAAAATCCTACAAAAAGTAAAACTTTATTGGAAACAATGTTCACTTCCTGTTCAAACAATAAAAATAAATTAAACAGTAAGAAAACATTTTTCTTTTCAGTTCATAGCTCCTGAAGTATAGGAGAAACATACATGGTATAAATAAAATTCACTGTACTTACTCAAATCCTGCTTATAGTACTGATATATTTACATTCACACTGAAGTTTGTTTCAGTTTTTAGTGGAGTTTCAAACTTTCTCAGCCACAAAGAACTGTTAGCAACCACATCTGGAAATGTGCACAGACCTAAACCAAGATTTTCTCAAAAACGCTGAAAAAGGTAAGTGTGTCTGTATGCGCATACATATACTTGTATATATTAAGCTACTTAACGTCAAATAATACACCTTTACAATAGTTTGGAGTACTATTTCTGTTTCTTAATCTTATCAATGCCCATGTAGTAAAAGTAAACAAAAACAATTGCATTGTTTCTAACCGTCTGTAGCTATATTTAATTTTCTGTTAGGTGTATACATTTTTAATTTAAAAAGCTTATCAAGTTCCATCTGACCTTAAAATTCTATTGCCAACTAGATGATACACTTTGACTTGATGCATTTCGTTTTGTTCCTTTGCCTCCACTTAAAAGAGAACATTATATGTGAACAAAAAGGCTGCAATAACGCAGTTCTACTTATGTATATTTAACTGAGATCTTCGTGCAGATCAATTCAAAGTCTCTCGAATGCATTTACTTAAAATGTAGTGTTTTCCTTTAAATGGGAAAATGGTTTATGTCTTTGGGGCCACACGAAAAGATTTGCTGTTGATGCCAAAAGAAAAAAAGGGAAGGGAAGGGTAGGAAATAAAGTTTATAAGTCTTGCATATCTTCATCCATCTGGACAGTCTGAAGCTTGGCAAGCTCTTTTTTGTCTGTTTCCAGGTCTTCACAGACTGTCTCGACCATACTATCAAGGACATACTTGGATTTAGAGTCTAGCATCATAAGGCTGGTTGGTGCTTTGCTCTCAGCACTCTGTAAGAAATTCTCCTTTAGGTTAGCTACGGACTGCAGAACCATGCGGTGTTCTCTGACAAAATCCTGGTGAACTGCTGGGGTGGAGTGGCCTCCCAGGTCTTCGGCTGCAGGAACTATGTCCCCCAAGGCGGCCTGAGTCATGGGGACTGACAATAGGTCTTGACCAGTGATCAGGGAGCAGTTTTGGAGCGTTGCATAGTTAGTGTTGCTGACAGAGGTCACAGTAGATTTGCTTGCCACAGGTGCAGACATTGGCTGGCTATCAGCAATGTCATGGTTTAGCTCAGTGGGAGTTAGCAGAGTAGGGGGAGTCAGGGAAAAACTGTGAGTCGGGGATACACTGACTAATGAGGGGGCCAGCGGATGAAGGCCGCTCCCTGGGATACTTTCAGAAGACAGATTTGCGTTTACTTGTGCATTCTGATTGACAGGCATCAACTGAGAGAATACCAGGCTCCTTTCCAAGCCTTCCTGTTTCACAGATCCTACAGTCTGGCCTGAATTGGGAACAGTGTACACCACTGCACTGGGAGCGAGAGCGCTCAGGAACACCTTTCCTTGCTGGATTGTGGCAGACTCACTTGTAAATGTGCTCCCATCTGAAGTGCTTGAATTTACTGAAATGTTACCTAGAAAAAAGTAAAGTACCAATTAGCACTGCTGAAGGTGAGAGAAAAGAAAAAAGTTACTTCTTTATATACATGGTTTCTCCCCCAGGTACAGAATTTATGGAGAAGTGACTCTTCCTTATAATAATTTAAACCTTTTTTTTTGTACTGGGATTGAACCCAGGGCCTCTGCACTAACCTATACCTCTGGCCCCTTTTTATTTTTTATTTTGAGACAGAGTTTCACTAAGTTGCCCAGGCTGGTCTTGAACTTGTGATCCTCCTGTCACAGCCTCCTGCACAGCTGGGATTACAAACATTACCACTATGGCTCACTGGCCTAATGGTAGTTTTTGCAGTGCTGGGGATTGCACTCAGGGAGCTGTGAATTCTAGGAAAGTACTCTACCACTGAGCTATATATCTTTAACCTACAACATCTGTATTTAAAAAAAAATTTTTTTTTTTTTTTTGAGACAGAGTTTCACTATGTAGTTCAGGCTGGTCTTGAACTCACTGTGTAGCGCAGGCTGGCCTTGAACTTGCAGTGATCTTCCTGCCTCAGCCTCCTGAGCACTGGGATTACAGATGCCTGCCACCACAACTGGTGTGGAATAACTGTATTTTTAACTCCCCAAGAAATTCTGATGACAAAGTGGAAGTGAGAACTGCTGGTTGGTAAACCAAATACAAAACAAACAAACAAAAAATTGTCCAAGTTCTGACTTCTGTTAAGTGTTTAGCTCATTATTACCAACCTGATATCTCTTAATTAGTTTCTAGTTATTGCTAGTGCTGCCAGTTAGAATTAGAAAATATAAATGCAAAGTAGAATGCCTTTTGTTCAGCACTGCTCCGTAACTGACATAAATATGAATGGGAATGTACAAAATGCCATAGAAAATGAGTTTCCTTGGGGCTTAAAAGTTAACCACATAAACTTGTACAGACAAGTTGCAAGCTTTTGCCAAACTAGCCATAAAGTCATGTCAAGTCAACAAATATTCAAAGGGCTTTTTCTTCTGTTGTTGAGCTAGTTCTGAATTTTCAGCGTTGTAGTGATAGGAAGAATTAATGATAACACTGGAATGTGCTTTTTAAAATACAGATGAACATAAAGGACCACAGCTAATGCTTCTCTAAAAGTTTCATATCTTTTGAGGCTCTTACTATAATGGTCTGTAGAAACTGGAAGTAGAAAAAGAAATGTCAGTGGAAGGCTGAGAAGATGTGCAAATCAGATAACTCAGACAATGTAGATGAGTTAGACACTCCCTTCAAAAAAACGAATGACTTTTCTTTCCGAGTCTTCACATAGGCACAGAAAAAGGATGGCAATTAGATGATCTGGGCCCCCAAATATTGTCACTGAAGGAAAAGTAGAGTTGAGGAGAGTTTTGTTACACAATTCAGAGGGGTATTATTTACCTGGACCTTCAATTAGATGGTCTTACTTCTTGGGACAACAGCCTAGTGTTGAACTGGGTCATCATCTAAAACATATCCTTGCTTGAATTATCAGAATATTACCACCTGTATTGATAAATAAGTTCTACTAGGCTGTTGTGTTTGAAACATTTTTAAGCACCTTAATACAAAGGAATGTTTCCAAATGAGGAAAAAGGAAAAAACACTGAATTCCTTTTACAAATGTAACTACTAGGAAGTATTCATCATAGAAACACTGGTTGTTAAGAAAAGCATTTCTAGGTCGGTTCAAGCTATTCCCTAATATGTTTGTTCAGGCCATACCAAAAAAACAAAAACAAAAACAAAAACAACTGCTTTTACTTGAAAATATTTGGCTTCAATGTTAAGTATGGTTTGAAATTCTTAGCCGGGCATGGCGGCGTACGGCCATAATCCCAGCACTTTCGAGACTGAGGCAGGAGGATTGCCGTGAGTTCGAGGCCAGCCTTGGCTACATAGGAGTTCAAAACTAGCCCGACTGACTTAGTGAGACCTTGTCTCAAAAAAAAAAAGAAATAAAATAAAAGCAAAAAAATCTGAAGTAGATGTTTATTGTATATATGTTTGTAAAAGTATTTACCAGTGTATATGTGAATGAAATGGTTATTTTTAACAGAGCCATAAATAACAGATAACAACATGCAACATTCTCCCAAAGGCTACTGAATACAAGTAAAATAATTTTTCTGTATATGTAGAAATTATAACATATACAAATGGGGAAAAACAGATGTGAATTAAAAGATGGTATATAAGTATAACTGCAATAGAGTTATATATTGAACAGTAACTTTAAAATCAGTTTAAAAATTCAACTGAAAACTTTGTAATGACAGGAAAAAACCTTCATTTTCTCAGATTATAAAGTGGTAAAAGATGTAGATATTCTATTTTTAAAATATAAATCCCAGCAATAGAAAGATAAGTCTACCTTGTCTAGATATTTTAAGGAAGGCTTGGTATATATTTTTGAGAAAGGTCGAAACCCCCAAATGCTCTGTTGAGAACTATAACACACACTGCTAAAAAGGATGTTGCTTATTGGACTTATCTGATGAAACTTATGCCTTCAATTCTAAGGACTGACAGCCTTGTCATTTGCTCTTAGCTATTTTAAATGAAAATGCCATTTTTATTTCTCTTAAATGTCCCATTTAGAAAATTAATAATAATAAAAGTTCATAATAATTTTCTATGGTAGCACTTTGCTACGTTACAAATAAAAAATACTTTTATTTTTGTCCTCCTCAATGTATAAACTCATACTTTCTGTTCATATTTATTGTCTATAAAACATTACCTACTGTTTAGAAATTTTCCTAAACAGGGAAAGATGTTAGACATTAAACTATTGCAAAACTAAGTACTATGGCTTTCATATTTTTGTCCTATGTTGGAGAGTAAGTAGGCTAAGCTCTTTCTAGAACCTGGAACAATGAAGAACTGAATAGCATACTGCAGGACTGTCACACTATACTACCACTATGCCTAAAGAGAAGCGAACTTCCAGAATGAAATGTACAGCCATTTTCCCACTACTGCTTCCAATAAGCTGAAGTAGACCACAGTCATGTAAACAACACAGTTGGACATAAATTGCTCGGTTTTTTTGTTTTTTGGTTAACTATCCATACAGAACGCTGACTTTTAAGATCAACGATTACCTAAATTTGCTTTCATAAAAACCTGGACTTTCATATTTGCTTATAGGAAGTCAAATGTGCATCTGCATCTCCCATTCCTGAATTTAAGGGACTATGCTGCTACCAAATTCTAACCATTCCTATTTCTATACAAAGAAAACGACAAGTGATCCAGACTGCTTAAAGGCAGCAAAGAACCTCAGCCATGTAAGTCTCAGGTTTCTCGAATTTCCAATCAGTGCTTAGCAGATTTCTATTAGTAAATCCACAAACACATACAAAAGGCTGAGCATTGTCTCCATAAATAAACCTATACATTTTGAGGGTGCGTATACATCCATAGTAGCAGACACCCTATTATTTCTCTGGTTTTCCTTTTAGGTTGTTGTCTTAATTATAAGCAGAACAGGTTTCAAATAAAATTGACTCGGTCGTTTTTGCTTGTTTTTTTAGAACATTTTTTTTTTGTCAAATAAATAATGCTTAGGTAAAGCGTACACATCCTTACCAACTGCTTGACTAATTTTATGTTCTCAGCAATTTTATTAATTTTTAATTTTAAGTGCCAAGTAGTGGGTTATTTTGTGAGCAGTGATTGGCTCATTATATTTCTATAATTGTAGATCTGGCAAGACTTGCTGGGAACTGTACTTTTCCATTCAGTTTTCCGAAGATAAAAGCCCACCCCGACGATGTGAGGGAATGAAGCAAGCTGGGTTTTGCATGGGTGTTGAGGAGGGTATTCTTATCAAGGCTATTGTGCAGCCGCGGCAGCCAATGAAGTGCCTGGACGGTAACATCAATCTATAGCTCTCACTAAATGCATCCTTTCCAGCAGCTGACCAACACGCCCACTGGTGCATTATGGTACCAAATGAGGCTTTTACCTTGTGACGCTGCCACTGAGACAGGAGGCAGCTGCAGTGGAGAGAATCCAATGCTCCCATTAAGGAACTGGCCGTTTGCTCCGGAATTAGGGATCTGGACAATGCCATACTGGTTAATTTGCACTGGTGTAGTAAAAGTCACTACAGAGCCTCCATCCTGGGAAGCCACTGTTTGAATGCCTTCTCTTTTCACCTCAGTGCTGGCTATCAGCCCTGGGAATGACACACTGGGGCTGTAGGAGGTGGTGGCTGCTGGGCGAGCAGCAGAACTCTGGAGGATTTTGAATTCCTTCACATCCTGGGAGGTGGACCCCAGCATGTCAGTCACGGCTATACCACTGCTCACAATGTTTGAAGACATTTTTGGTGGATTCAATGACACTGTTTGTGTATTTCCCACATTTAATCCATTAAGGATAACTCCATTGGGTCCCTGAATAAAAGAATTACCATTAAGGAAGACAGGTGAAGTACTTGCAGGCACCAAGCTTCCATTCAACAGAACTCCAGAAGAGCTTAATGGTATCTTAGTATTTCCGATTTGCTGCATGTACACCGGCTCCATGTGACTAGGGAGGCTGAGGCTGGCGATGCCGTCAGATGAACCCGAGAGCGGGTGAGGAGACAAATCCTCGTGTCCCTTGCTGGATTCATCTTCAGTGCTGGGATTGCCATCTGACTCACTGTACAGGGGAAACCAAGACATTCAGAAGGTCATGGAGATGACATTCCACATAGTGCCATTTGTTTAGAAGACAGCTTCTAAATCCATTTCAGGCAGTATTTAAGGAAAAGCACAGCAGGATGTTTGCCAGCCTTGTTTAAGCTCTGAGGCCTTTCACAGACCCTGACCAGACAGAGAATCTGGAAAGATGAACTCTCAGATCCTAATCATTTCAAATTAATGATAAATTCAGGGGAAGTCCAATGATAAGGACGATATAAATTAAGCAAACAGGACTTAGTATATTTCCCTTTTTACAGCAGTAATGTGCTTTTCCTTACTGTTAAATATGCTGCTACTTACACCACAGATTTTCGGAGTGCAGTCCTCTACTGTCAAACTAATTCGGATTAGTGTCATTTTGGACATAGTGAGGAACTGCCAAAGGAGCAAGAGGTGTGAAGTATTCAGCTGTATTTGCCAGTTCATTAACAAGAGACCATTTTCCCACCTGCTCCAGAATTTCTCCTCCACTAGATTGCCAACTCTCATTGAAAAAGTGGCTGTCTGTCCTTGTAGAAAACACACTTCAATCCTAGCACACTCTTGTACATTTGCCCTTGAAGCCAGAGGAACCTATTTAACAGACCCATCCAGTGATCTGGTGACTGGAAGTTAAAGGGTGTGGGTCACTCGGTGGCCTTGTAACTATCAGAACCCTTCCCAGAGTCCTCAGTCCATTTCCAGACAAGACTGCTTCTCTGCTCCCCAAATTAGCCAGAGAGGAGGGGTGGGTTCTTCCCATTGGGTCTGAGGTTGGGCGGAGAAGCAGGACAGAGGCAGTTTGCACGCGTGGTGGGACTTGGCCCAACAGAGGATCCGACAACCCGCGGTCTGTTCGCTTTCATGCCGAAGGGAGGGGATTACCCGGGCTTCGGGCTGCGGGGCCAGGAGCGCAGAAAGCGCTTTGATTTACGAGCTGAGGCTGGGCTGCAGTCGCCTGCGAGGGTGACTCACCGGGAGTGAGGGTGGGAGGCAGATCCGGAGAGGGGCCTACACCAAGCAACTGGGCGGCGAGTGTGTGAGTGTGTGTGTGTGTGTGTGTGTGTGTGTGTGTAGTTAGTGGGGAGGGGGTGACGTCGGCAGTGTGGCGTGGGGGGCAGGGAACCCAGGGACCGCGCTGGCTGGGGCGCGGAGCCCGCAGGAGGGCAGCTGGCCTGTGCCTGTGCGCGGTGGCCGCTCCCTGCCCTCTGCTCCTGGAGATCCGCGGCCCCAGCGGGCGCGGGGCAGGTGGCAGGGCCTGGCCTAACCTCGGCGCCTTCCCGGGTCTATTGCAGGTCTAGGGGAGGGCTCTGGATCGGCTTGGGCGCATTTTGTTTTGGTTACCCGAGGCCCTCCATGGACGAGGAAGGCGGCGGCCGTCGGGCGCTGGCGCCCGGGTCACCTCCACCTGGCCCGGGGGGCGGCTCCCCGTCCCCGGCGCTAGACGCGCGAGCTGCGATCGGATTCTTTCTCCCCAGTCCCCGCAGGGCTGGGGCCGCGTATCTTTAGGCGACCTTTTCCTTACTTTACCTCGTCCAACAATACACAAACGCACACCAAGCGTCTAGGCTCCGGAGGACACAAAAGAGGTGAAGTCCCGGTATTTTCTACCGGAGAGGAGAAAAACCTGCCCGTCCAACACTTCTCACCCGACAGGGTGGGAGCTCACGCGGGGCGGAGTTGGCGGCGCCCCCTCCTCTGCCGCGGTCCCCCAGCCACCCGCCGCCCTCCCGCAGCCGCCGCGCAGCGGGAGGCGGACACCCGGGGCTGGGGCCCCCGGAGCGGCCCTCCGGCCCTGCTACCCCGCGGCGCTGAAACCCGATCCGAAGTCGTTCAGAATCAGGTTTCAAAACACGGCGGAGCCGAGCCGCGCCGGCACCCCACGTTGCCGCGGCCGCGCAGGGACCGCGGCGGGGAGGGTGAATGATTAACTCTGTCACATTCCAATCTCCACGGCCCCGGACCCACGCGGGACCCCCAGCCCCCACGACGGCCCCCGGCCCGCCGGAGCGGCCCCCACGACCTCCATCCAGGGCAGGCCCGGGGGTGGGGGGATGCCGGGGGAACCTCGCGCTCCAGCGGCCCCGAGAGCGGCCACCCCGCCGTCCGGGGGCGCGTGGCAACGTCCGAGCCGGCGCGAGGGGGGCGGGCAGGCGGGCGGCGCGGACCGGCGAGGCGGGGGCGGGGACTGGGCCCTCGGCGGGCGACGAGAAACTTCTGGGGGCCGCGGGGGAGGGGCGGCCCTGCGGGTCGGGGCGCGGCGGGGGGCGGGGAGAGGTGGGCAGCCGGCCGGGCGGGTGGGGAAGGTAAGCGCCATGTTTGCGGCGCCGGGAGGAGAAGAAAGCTGGGAGGGGGTGGGGGAGCGCAGGAGGGGGAAAGTTGGCGCTCACCTTTTGGACTGCGTCTCCGAGGGGTTCCGGTCGCGCTGGCGGCGGTTCTTGAACCAGTTGCTGACCTGGGTGAGGGACAGGCCGGTGATCTTGGCCAGGTGCCGCTTCTCGGCGGGCGAAGGGTAGCGATTCTGCTTGTAGAGCTCCTTGAGCGCGTTGCGCGACTTCTCCTTGAAACAATACACCGTCTCCTCGCCGTCCCAGATGGTGCGGGGCAGCGGGAATTTCCTGCGCAGCCGGTACTTGTCCACGGCGCCCAGCGGCCGGCCGCGCGCACGCTCGGCCTCGGTGTAGCGCGCCTTGTACCAGAGCTGCTGCAGCAGCGGGTGGTTGGCCGACTCGAAGCTGTGGCTCTCCAGGATGCTGTACAGCTCGGGGTAGATGCCCTGGTGGAAGGCCACGAGCGCCCGCGCCTTCAGCAGGCTCTCGTTGCCACGTAGCAGGTCGCTCTGGGGCAGGGACCACAGGAAGCGGGCCAGGCGGTCCAGGTTGCCCCCCTGCTGCAGCGCCTCGCACACGCAGGCGACGTGGTCCGGCGAGAAGGCCAGCGGGGTCTGCGCGGCGGCGGCGGCGGCGGCGGCGGCGGCGAGGGCGGCGCGGTGCCCGCCCAGAAGTTCCGAGCGGAGTTGGACCGGCTCCGCCGCCGCCCCTTCCTCGCGGCCCGCTCCGGCCGCGGCGTCCCCTGGCTCCAGGGGGAACGGGGCTGAAGTCGGGGGGCTCAGCCCGGCCGCCGCGCCCCCCGCCACCTCGCGCTGCGCCTCCTGCCCCTCCGAGGCGCTTTCCATCCCATTCTCCTGCTTGATGTCCGCCGCGCTCGCGATCTGCCCGGTGGGGGAGGAAGAGGACATTTTTTGTTGTTTATTTTCCTCCCTCCCTCACTCCCTCGCACTCTTTTTCTCTTTCTTTCCCCCTCTCTTACTCCTCCTTCTTCGTCTCCCTCCCCCCTCCCCCCCTCCGGAAAGCCCACTCCCTCCCGCCTGGTTTCGGCTGGATCTGGCCGATCAGGTTTCCCCCCGGCCACGCAGTCACCATTAAGATAGCTGCTAGAGCAAAGTAGTGTAAACGGATAGCTGCTTTCTGCCGTTCCCCCAACGTGACTCCTCCGGTTGCTGCATACTATATGGCACTGGCGGCCCGGCCGGCTCGGCCGCGCCACCTCATTGGCTACTTCGCCTTCAGAGGGAGGCGGAGACACCGTTTCTATCCCTGTCGATCACCCGCCTCCCACTCCACCCCCTGCCTTTCCCTCTCCCCTGACCCCCAGGCACCTATACCTGAAGGGAAACTCAGACATTCTTTTCGGGCATGCTCCCGGACCGGCGGTTACCTAATGTGGCTTGAAAACTGGACAACTCTTTCAAAGAAAGGTCCTTTGATTCCAGAGGGAGTATTAATTCTGTGGCCTCAAGGTCTGGACGGCTGCATTCTTAGTCAGAGGGCTACGCTCAGCATCTAGGTGACAGAATTTTAGGGACAACTCAGAAGCTGCCTATTATCTCTATCTCTCCCAACCCCCGGCCCCCTGTAGGATGTCTTTATCGAGAATTTATATTCAAAAAGGTCGAGAAAGGAATGGCACTAGAGGTTGTTATAAGGAGCAAGCATTTACAGTAAACTAAAATTCCAAAGGGGGAAAATACTTGAAAATCTTGAAATAAGTACTGTGAATAGCCCACCGGGAAGACAAAAATAATAAGCATTCAAAAAATGCTGGAGGGCTGGAAACCCAGCTCAGATGTACATAATGTAACCAAGCATATATATTATTAAATCATCTATTTAGTCTGGATAAGTAATATGGAAGAAATCTAAGTTTTAAATTATAATAAAGACCTGAACATTTTATATATGAGCAATGTTAATATAAGTGTATGAAAAGGCTTTTTCTCCCTTTGGTGCTGTATATCAATGAGGAGTTTCTTGTTTGAAGATGTTCTTGGTAGGAACGCCGTCTCCGTGTGCAGGTGTCTTGGAGGAGATCGGCCCAGGATCAGCAGAGACAGATGGAAGGTTGGAGGCTGAAGTGTGGGAGCGGTGTGTACCGTAGAGTCTCTTTCATGGTTTGCAAGCCGTCTTAACTCAGGGAAGAACCCATCTCTGCCCCTCTGGCTCCTGTGCCAATCTGCTCTCTCAAAATCCAGTGTTTTCCTGACTTCGATCTAACCTTTACTTCAGGGTGGCTTTGCACTGTTTCTGCCTCCCAACCACCCATAAGTGCCTACTTCAGCATTTTATAAAGCAGCTGTTTAGGTCGTCTGCTGGCAGGATCAATTTAGGGAGGTTTTCTTTTTTGATGTCAGGCTGTATTTTATTGCTTGTCAACTAAGAGGCCATTTGACATAGGATTTGACTTGTTTTTGTACTACCTTAATGTGAGAGAGCCTAAAGTGATATCTCTGGTAGATTTAAAATTTACTGGCGAGTGTGGTGGTGCACACTTGTAATCCCAGCACTTGGAAGACTGAGGCAGGAGAATTGTTACGCGTTCGAGGCCAGCCGGGGCTACATAGTGAGTTTAAGGCCAGTCTCAACTACTTAGCGAGACCTTGTCTCAAAAACTAAACAAAACAAAACAAAAAACTTGTAATCATAGAAAAGACAAGACTATGTGCTTGAAGTCCTTTGGAAGCATCCAATTAAGTATTAAGCTTCAGGACAATATAGAAAATTCAAGATTTTCTTGAATTTTTAAAAATATTCTTTTTATTTTGAAATAATTTTGATTTACCGAGAAGACACACAAATAGTATGGTGTTCCCACTAACTCTTCATTTAGTTGCCTCTAATATTAATATTTTACTTTATAATGGTACATATGTCTGAACAAATTAATATTGGCACATTTCTAGTAACCAAACTCTTTACCCTTCTTTTACTGGCGTCTGTTTCTGTTTCATAGTCCAGTCAAGGATACCACAATACATTTAGTTGCTTGAAGTTTAAAGTGTATTTATCAGGGCAAAGTAGACAAGAGGTGGTATAATTTAGTGGAAAGGATATGGACTTGATGGTGAGGTATCTAGACATCAATTTAATCCTAGCCCAGCCATTTACTTAACAGTAAAAAAGTGGACAAAGTTGTTACAGGATTAAATAAGATGTGCCCCAAAGCAACTGTTGCATAATTAATCCGAGGTAAATGTTTGTTATCTCCCTCCTGCTTCCACAAAGTAGGAGACTTTAGTTTTATGTATCTTAATTTAAATATCATTGGCTGTATGAGGGGCTATCCAATATCAGGTCATAGGAGTCTGCTTCAGAATTATCAATCAAATATAGTGCGTTGACTTAGAAGCCCACATATTGGGGTTCTGAATGTCTTCTGTATCACAGCTACATGTCAAAGAGAGGAAGAGGTGCTTGTAGGTCCAAAAATGAAAGGCGACCCAACCCAATCTCCAATCTCCATTGTTTTGGTTTCTTTTAGTTTAGTTTTTATTTTAAGCAGTTGGAGCCTCAGAACTTATTCTGCCAGCACTTTGAAGTGGACTCAAACAGAGCTACATTGCCAGGCGTGGTGATGCACACCAGTAATCCCAGGACTTGGGAGGCTGAGGCAGGAGGATTTCTGCGAGTTGGAGGCCAGCCCGAACTACATAACGAGACCCTGTCTCAAAAAACAAAAACAAAACAAAACAAAAAATGAAAACATAGCTACACTGAATTGGAGCAACGAGACTTAGTGTGGAGTTTATCATAGCATACTTGTTTTGCCAAATGGTTTGTAAAATTGATAAATACTTGTTTCTGTTTTCTGTGTCTATAACAGATAGTGTCACACTGTATTGTGGTTTGGGAAAACAGAGTTGACTTTGGAACTATGTGAGTGTGAAGAACAGCAGAAAAACCAGCCCTTTGTTTCTGTACTTTTTCCTTTTAGCCTGAAGATTGTAATGAGAGTACGTGGAACTCTTTTGCCATTTTAGTGTACTGAAGAAAATCTGGTTTGGTACACATTATACTTTGCTTGAATATATTTGATGGTTTTGCCACTAAGAATGAGGATTTCTTATTTTAAGGATCACTAGCTGTCTGGAAGCTGCAGGGAAGGCTATATAACTGTTTCTTAGTAGGTTCTGTTTCAGAAAGCTTATGTAGCGAAGCTGGATTTTAGGGAAGTTGGATTCTAAAGTTCTCTCCCATCCATTGTTGTTTAATGATGGTTGATATGTACTGCACGCTTCTGAAGGTCTGTTCTAATAGGCTGGCCTGCTGAGTGCTAAGTACGAAGCATTGCATTGGGAATATAACATATTGGAATCGCTGATCTTGAAGACCTTAAACTCTTTGGGGAGGTAGGACATATTTATAGGTAAATACAACACAGAATACAGGAGTGGTGAGGATGAAGAGGTTCATTCTGAGAGGGGGAAGGCAGCATGGAGTGGATATTTAGCTGTTTTTAAGGACGAGAATTTTGAGCAGACAGGGATTGTAGTTCATTAGAAGGAGGGGGAACAGAATGAGAAGACCATGAGGGTGTACAGTGTGGTATATGTCAGAAATGTTGAGTAACCCAGTGTGTCTGGAGTGCAGGTTTTATGTAAATATGTGGTGGGAGATTACTTTAGAAGGCATGTTTGAAACAAATTTGAAAGACTTTGAAATGTTCAGTTTGCTGTGGTGTACACAGTGGCTGTGTCTGTGTGTCATGTAATAGCCACCATTAATTGGTCCCAGACGGGTACTTGCCTCAAACCAAAATAATCAGAATCCTTTTCTAGAGTTTGCCATATTTGTGTTAGAAGAATTGAGCCTCATGGAGGGAGCCTTGGATGAGCTTAAGAGGTTGCAGTGACTGAGCTACCTGGCTGGGTAAGACACTGACAAGCAGTCTGCGAGACAGTGTGGCCTGGTGAGTCACTGGGGTGCCGGCGGGGGAAGACATCCTGGTAGAGGACACTTGAGTGCCAGGTTCTCGTCACCTCCTAGGTAGAGGAGTGCTCTTATCTTTGGGTGATGATATGAGTTTCTCCGGGAGCCAAAGATGCCACTCCAGCCGATGAATTTATTGAGTCATGTTGCTGAGCAATGTGGAGGGCAGGAGGGTAGGTGGCTGGATCTGAAGACTGCTGTTCCATTTCTCTTGTTTCTCTTTTTCTCATCAAGTTAGTTTCCCAGGTAGCTTTCCTCAGAAAGTGGGAACCATGGTTCCCAGTAGCTCCCAGCTCACCAGTTCCAGCTTCATCAGAGTGGTTCTGCTGCTTTTCCCTGACCACCAACTTGAACAAGTCTAGGGCAGAACTCTGATTGGTCTAATAAGCATTATCTGCCAACTTTGGGACCAGAAGACCATCCTTGTGATTGGGAGGCCAGTAAAACCGCTTATGTGTGTGGGAGAAAGACTGTTTTCCCTTAGGATTGGAGAGCAAGACTGTCCCTAGTAAAGTAACCGAGTGATAAATGTTCCCTTTTGATGAGGAAAGCCTAATCTGGGTCCATAGCCTTGCGGCTAAAAAGGAAAACCTGCGCTTAAGAAACATTGCCCAGGGGTTGGGGATTTGCTCAAGTGATAGAGCGCTTGCCTAAGTACAAGGCCCTGAGTTGGATCCCCAGCAACCCTCCCCCAAAAAAGAACATTGCCCAGGGAGGTAGAATCTATTGTTAACTGAGGTGGGAATGCTAGAAGTATGAACAGTTTTCTGAAGAGAAAGAATGGGCTCACTTCGTCCGTGCAGCTGTCTTTGAAAATGTAGGAGACTTGAGAGTTGTTTTGTTTTAGATTGCTGGAGATTGAACTCAGTGCCTTGTACACGCTGGGCAAGTGCTCCACCACCACTGAGCTACATCCTCACTGCTGTTTGGTGGTTTTCTGCACAAGCCGAATACCCATTTGAATCAGAAGTCTGGTTTTCTTCCTTAACCACTTACCAGTCCAATTATGGAGATACAGAATGACCAAAAAATTGCATATTTTTGTTAATTTTTATAAGATAACAAGAAATATAAAAACGGCAACTTAATCAAATTTATTCAATACAAGAATTGACTGGTTGAAATGACACCTGCCTGAGAATAGTCAGTATGTTACCAAACACACTGCCCAAGTGACACTTGCCCCTCGCTTGCTGGGGGTAAACTATTAAGTGATTACAGCTCTCTGGCTGTCCCAAGTGATCAAACTCCCCCCCCCCCATAATGATGTGCATGTCAGAGTTTCTGTTGCATACAAGGTATTTTAGTGGGGACTATATATTCTCATGTCACATAATTTACTCACTATAGCAATCTTGTGAAGTATGCTATCTGGAGGAAGGAAACTGAGTTAAGGAATAAGAAATTTAACTCAAATGCAGGTCCGACTGATTTAAAAGATCAGGCACCTTCTATTGCATTGTACTGCCTCTTTTAGTTACTGTAACTGCTAATAATATTAATACTATTATTAATAGCAGTGGACATATATCAGAGTTTCTAGGTATCGTTTTAATGTATTAAGCACTTTAAATATCTTGTTCAGTCTTTACAACTATCTTCAGTTTATTTTGGGAAAACTGAAGCTTACGGTTGTATAACTAGTATGTGATGAAGCCAGTATTTCAGTTCAGTTCTCTTAATGCCAAAGACCAAATCTAGAAACAGTTTTCTACTACTTACAGCTCCCTGACTACTGCTTAGGTGATAGAGTTCCAAATCAGATGTAGCTATTATGCTTCAGTTAGCAGTTTTCCCACATGGAAAAATGGCAACGCTTGTAGCAGTTGGCTCCCACTTTCTTCAGTGTTTCATTCCCTTGATCTTAAAGTTTGGGAGAAAGGAAAAGCAATTTATTTCATTTTGTGGTTGGGGTTTCCTTTTTAAAGACATGATTAAAACTAATCTGGTGCTAATAAGCTATAATGTTTGCTGACTAGATGACTTCTCAATGTAGTATTGACTAAATTTGTGTGTGTGTGTGTTTTACTGGGGATTTAACTCAGGACCTTGCACATACCAGCCAAGCGCTACATTCCTATCCCTTTTTAAAATCTTATTTTGAGACAAGGTTTTGCTAAGTTACCCAGGCTGGCCTTGAACTTGGGATCCTCTTGCCTCAGTTTCTCTCCCTAGTAGTTGGGTTTATGGGTGTGTGCCACCATGCCTGCTTTGACTAAAATTTTTATTTGCTTGTGGACCACACTTATTCTTTCACCTGAAATTTACTGCTATGTTAATATATAAAGATCCTAAGGTTGCCTTTAATTTTGGGGAGCTTCACCCTGAGTCACATAACTGGTTTGGATGTGGTCTTTTTAAATAAGATAATAGCAACATAATAGGCTTCTAGATCAGCACAGCATTTGTGTTGCCTCTTTTAGTAAACTTAAATCTGATTAACTTCTCTTAGTGAACAATATTAAAATCGAAGAGATAATATGGTTTATTAGGTGAATCATTGATGTTTGTATACTAAATAAAAGTCCATGATGCCATAGTCTGCTGGTTCCTGCTGTTTGTTGGGTTCCCCTTCCGAAACTCATGAAAATCCCAACTGTATGTCCAGGATAGGGGTTGCCAGCTGGGTTCCTTGTTTAAAAAAGTGGAATATGGCCTAGCATGGTAGTGCACATCTGTAATCCCAGAATTTGGTAGGCTGAGGTGGGAAACTCTTGAGTGTGAGGCTGGCCTGGGCAATGTAGCAGGTTCAAGGCTGGCTTGGACTACATAGCAGAAACCTTTGTAAAGTAAAAAATACTTTTAAAACAGGAGCTGGGTCATTCCTTTTTAGGTTTTTATTGAAAAAAGCACAAGTGCTAGGAAGAGTTAAACTTGCTATGAATATACACAGCTAGCGTTTGCTGTATGGAGTACCTTGAAAAATCTTCTCTCCAAACTAACTTCTATAAGAATTCGAGTCAGATGAAGGCGATTACAAGAAGTGCTTGGCACTAGAAATCTCTACATTATGCTGTTATTTAATGGTCATTCCTTAATTAATTTACTTTATCCATTAAGTAGCAACAAATCCCTATTTTGGAGATAAATAGGATTTTCCCCTTACAGTAACAGGAGTTTATTATTTAGCAGAGATATATTTTTTGTTTTTTGAGATAGGGTCTCACTGTGTCGTTCAGGCTGGCTTTGAATTCACTATGTAGCCCACCATGTAGCTGGCCTCAAACTCTCCGTAATACTCCTGCCTCAGCCTCCTGAGGGTTGGGATTTACAAGTATTCACCACCACGCCTGGGGAATAGAGATGTTTGTAGACTTCCGTTTGTCTTCTTGCTAAATGCAGTGAACCTGGCTTACTCTTTCCAAAGAGCTTCAGGCTCTCAGATCTTGGAATTGCTTAAGTAAAGTTGTCTATATTCTTATATGATTTTTTCAGTATTTGGGGAAAGAAAAGTGTCTTTAACGGAAGGGGTAGTGCTATCAGAGTCAGGTGGTACTAGCAAGCATGTTTGACAGTCATGAGGCCAGGGGCTCCCTGCATAGCAGGTGCTAGATGTTTACAGACGTTTTCTGACGCTTAAGATTTGTAATATTGGCACAGACTGTCGTCCTACATAACGTTTCTAAGCTTTACATTTGCAAACATATTTTATTTTTTGAGATTACGTGACTGTGAAAGTATAGAGGAGAAATACAAAGCAGCAACCATCCAGTTTTCCAAAAGGAAATACTAGTCTGAATTATTGAATATATCCACTGGGCATTAATATTTGAAATCGTGGGAACGTTTCCAGGCAGAACGAGATGGAATTTATCTTCCTAATTATGATACACTACCTTGAAAAATCCAAGTAGGCGCACAGCGTCAAATTTAAAGAGCCTCTCGCCCTTTTCAAGGTCTTGAGCTGCCTCACCTAAGGCTGACTCCCAGCTGCGGCTGCAGAGCCTGAGAACTCGCTCCCGGAACCTTTGTGTGGCGGCGCGTCGCCCCGGCCGGTGCTCTTCGGCGAGGGACCGCCCCGCCTGTGCGCGTAGGACCCGCTCGGCGCCGGGCGTGGGGCTGGGAAGGGGCGGAGACGCCATGGACGATCAGGGCTGCCCGCGGTGCAAGACCACCAAGTACCGGAACCCTTCCTTGAAGCTGATGGTGAACGTGTGCGGACACACGCTGTGAGTCCGGCGGCCGGAGTTCCTCGCGGAGGGGCGCGGCGGGCGGGCCGGTGCCGGGAGGCGGCCGCTCGGCCCGGCCGGGCCGGGCGGGGCGTCGGTAGACCGCGCGCCGGGGGGACGGGGCGGGAGCGTCGGCCGGCCGACCCGCGAGGCGGCCCGGCCTGCTGTGAGCCGGCGCACCGGAGCGATCGCCGGCCCCTCCCCCACGGTCTGGACGTCCAGACTGTGTTTCCAGGCTCCGGACGCAGCGCTGCATGGAAGTGTAAGGAGTTTATGGTCATGCGAAATGTTTTCATCGACGAGAGCAAAAGTGCTCTGGAAAGTTAAAATTGCCCAGTGTGCGGTGTTGCTGTTGCTTTTAGGGGTTCGTGCGAAAACCCTGCGAATGTCCGCTGGACCTGATGAATTCAGTTGGACTGTGCCTCACTAAAAGGGAAAAAACGTCAGATTTTACGCAGTTGTTTTTGGAGGTAAAATCATGGCTTGTATTTTTTGAGTGCACATTATGTGACAGGCATTGTTCTAAGCTCTCACCGTGAATTACTTCACTTCATTCTCGCAACAGCCCCTAAAGTAGGTGTTGGTGTCATTCCCACTTCACAGAGAAGGAGACTGAGACGACCAAGGCCCATTATCACATGGGCCCTGCGATATTTGAAAACCAGCAAGTATGACTCCCGCATGTGTATTTTGATGGAGTGATGGTGGTGGAAGGATGGAGGTTGAGTTTGATTTTGAAGCCAAGTGCAGGAATTGATCAGAGTATCTCTTGCCGGTTTTATATGGTCAAATGTAGTTCAGTAAAGATGGTTCTCAAAGAACACTTTTGGAATTAAAGGTGCTTTGTAATGGTGAGAATATTTTAATCTAATTCTCGGAGAGAAAAAATAGTAATCTACAGTGAGGTAGACAAGGTCTTCAGGTATGCTTAGATTGCATAATTAGCTATAGTTACAATTTTCAAAATAGTATTTATCATTCACTTGATTGGTTCCTTTTTCTAATCTTTATTTTCCTTTTCTTTACACAAGTACAGAATAGTTGTGCTTAGTTTAAGCTTAGAAATGTTATAAAAGTCACTGAGTGGAGTGCATAGGAAAGGAAAGCGAGGCAAACACTTTATATAGCTTGTTAGGTTTCTGAGAAATTTTGTTTGATTTTTCTCCATATTCTTGTGTCAGGTGCTAAAGGAAAGGGAGTCTATTTTTTTGGGAGGATAATAATTGTAATTTACTGGAAAGTTATTAAGTGTAATTTTCTGGACTAGCAGAAATTAGCCACTTGGGTGAAGTAATGGGATTTCAGTCAAGTAAGTCTAATTTTTGTTAGACAATTATAAAATAATTGTTTTAGTTGGAAGTCACTTTTGCTGTCCTTGTTGAGGAGAGGATAGAGGGGAGAAGAAGGGGAGAGGGAAAAAGAACTGGAGGTCACAGAACCCTAAAAACCTGATGACATACCCTCACTTTGTTATTGATTGATTGATTGATTGCAGTGCTGGGGATTGAACCCAGGACCTTCACACTGAGCTATATCCCCAGCCATTTAAAATTTTTTTATTTCGTGACAGGGTCTTGCTAAGTTGCTAAATTGTGTGCTATGGGCATGAAATTGTGACCTTCCTGCCTCAGCCTCCCAGACTTCAGGATAACAGGTGTGCACCCCCATGCTGGCTGTCTGCCCTCCTGCCTGCCTTCTCGCCTTCCCATTTTTTGATACAGGGTCTTGCTATGTAGCCTTGAACTCATGAGCCTCCTAGTTCAGCCTCTCATGTTCTGGAATTACAGTACAGGTATGTGGCACCATGCCTGGCTCTATTTTAAAAGAATTTTGTGAGGCTGTGGGTTTTAGCTCAGTGATTAGAGTGCTTGCCTCCCAAACACAAGGCCCCAAGTTCGATACCCAGTACCAAAAAAAGTATATAAATAAAAGAATTTTGTATTATAACGTAGGTGTGTCTAAACAAGGGCTACAGGTTGGACACACCCGTATTCTATTTTGCTAAACTATCATGTTCGATAGGTTAGATATAGTAAATGTATTTTGATTTACAGTATTTTCAGCTTAATGATGAGTTTATTGAGACATAACCCCCTTATAAATTGAGGAGCAGCTATACTGGATGATCATCTTGAACTTGTGTGGGTTTGGTTTTGCTTTTTGCTAGGATGGATCTGTGGAGAACCTATTGTGTTTCTTTCCCTTAGTGCAACTCAGCCTCCATACTTTTGGAGGCTGCAAAACTTGATGGGGCTTGATTTTAGGCTCTGTTAGGGAAAAGGCTATCATAATTTTTAATTCTAAGATGTGGCTCTTAACTCTCAGTTGAGGTATTTTTGGTATCTCAGTTGAATGTCTTGACTTGTCAGTAAGGTGTTGATGTAGTTTCTGTGCCTTGGCTGATAGAAACTTCAAAAGTAATGCCAGTACTCTTTAACTTCTGGCATCTACTCCTCTCTAAAATGCTCCCTTTGTAAAGCCTTAATTGGTTTTTGACCTGCACAAATGCAACTTGTTCCTTGACCAAGGACTTATGGAGAGTCCCATGCATCTTGCCCCTCTGCCTTGTGAGTTTCAGCCATAGCAACTGCCCTGAACTCTGATCCCTGCCAGTCAGTTACACTCAGCTGCTCTGCTTTCCTTAAACTCTTACATCCTTGGTCATGGTCATGGGAATCGTCCCCCGGTAGAAAGCTGAGGTGATTATAGGACTTACTCTGTGAGTTCCTCTTCTCTCCCCCACTGCTCCTCCCTGTCTCTCTTTCTCTCTCTCTTTGGTAGTGCTTTGTGGGCATGCTAGGCAATCACTCTAACCCTGAGCTACACCCTCAGCCCTATGAGTTCTCGTCTCTCAAGGATGTCTTGCCTTGCCTGTTGTCTGATGTCTATGAACAATCATTTGTATTATGGTTGCTTGTAATGGGAGTGCTGGTCTGACATGAGTTATTCCATCATGTTTGCTAGGAAAAGCTGGCCTTACTGTTGCTAAGCTATTTACTTACTCCCGTAGTCTTGAAGATTTTCTCAGTTCTCTGTGTTCCTGTTCCCTCCCTCCCTCCCTTGCTTTCTCTTTCTCTTTTGATTGAAAGCAGAATGTTACAATCTATTGCATCTTCATGATTACAAACATAATAGGTGAAGATCGGCAAACAAGGCAAATAAAGCAAGTGCTTTTCTCCTCTTTTTTTTTTTTTTCCCCTGGGTGCTGGGGATCGAACTCAGGGCCTTGCACTTGTTATGCAAGTGCTCTACCATGGAGCTAAATCCTCAGCTCCCTTGCCCCTCCTTTTAACCAGTATTTTGACTTTTTTTATGATAGGCAGTTTGACTTAATTAACTTGGTTTGAAACTGTTGATGGCAAATCTTTATAATTTAGGTTTTTCTTCCATGTGCACTCCAAGTATCATAATTCCTCAACTACACTATGAGTTCTGAAATGGTGTTTACTTCAACATTCTTGTTTTTGTTTTTTTTGAGATAGGGTCTTGCCATGTAGACCAGGCTGGCTGGGGCTGGCCTCGAACTTGGAATCCTTCTGCCTCATTCTCCCTACTGGTGGCATTATAGATGTGCTCTATTCTGCCTGGGTATTTCAACATTCCTGCAGCTGTCACATCTGGGTTTTTTTTTTTTTTTTTTTTTGGTGTTTTTGAGACAGGGTCTTGCTATATAGTTCAGGCTGGTCTTGAAGTCACCATGTAGCCTAGACTGGCTTTGAATTCACAGCAATCCTCCTGCCTCAGCCTCCCAAGTGCTAGAATTACAGGTGTGTGCTACCATGCCCTGCTGAAACTTTCACATCTTAATTGGATACCTTGAGGCAGGGAAGTGTTAAAAGGTGTCTTTCTCTTTTCCAACTCAGGCTACCAGAAATCTTAACTGTTAGATACTACCAGTGTATATAAAAACTGTGCTTGCGGCCGTTCCCGGAGTCCCTGCCGCCGCCTTTTTCGCAGCTTCTTTCTCGGTCTAGCCCAACCTCATCATGGTGGAAGCCTTCGTGGGGACCTGGAAGCTAGTGGACAGCAAGAATTTTGATGACTACATGAAATCACTCGGTGTGGGCTTTGCTACCAGACAGGTGGCCTGCATGACCAAGCCTACCACAATCATCGAAAAGAATGGTGACACTGTCATCATAAAAACACACAGCACCTTCAAGAACACAGAGGTCAGCTTTCACCTGGGCGTGGAGTTTGATGAGACGACAGCTGACGACAGAAAGG
>PVJO010018689.1:0-19839 GCA_004026905.1 Hystrix cristata
CACCCTCACTGGAAGAAGGATAGCCTATTTAACAAATGGTGCTGGAAAAATTGGCTAACCACATGTCGAAAATTAAAACTAGATATATGTCTCTCACCATGTACTAAACTCAAATCAAAGTGGATCAAAGATCTAAATATTAAAACAGAAACATTAAATTTACTGGAGAATAGAATAGGAAGAACCCTCGAAGACATAGGGGTAGGAAAAAAAATTTATGAACAAAACCCAGAGTGCACAGGAAACAATACAAAGAATCAGTGCTTGGGACTACATGCTATTAAAAAGTTTTTGCACAGCAAAAGAAATCACCAATAGAGTAGGGCGAAAACCCACAGACTGGGAAAAAATTTTTGCTAGCTATCCATCAGACAAAGGTCTAACATCTAGAATATACAAAGAACTCAAAAAAATTAAACCTCCCAAATTTAAAGACCCAATCCAAAAATGGGCAACTGAAATGAATAAACATTTCACAGACGAAGAAATAAAAATGGCAAATAAATATATGAAGAAATGCTCAACATTACTAGTCATTCGAGAGATGCAAATCAAAACAACATTAAGATTCCACCTCATTCCAGAAAGAACCGAGTATATGGAAAAATCAACCAATAACAAATGCTGGAGGGGCTGTGAGGAAAAAGGAACATTCCTCCACTGCTGGTGGGATTGTAGACTGGTCCAGCCACTGTGCAAATCAATATGGAGATTCCTCAAAAAACTACAACTGGAGGTTCCATTTGACCCAGCTATTCCCCTAAGGGGATCTTCCCAGAAGAATTAAAATCGTCATACCACAAGGACGTATGCACTACCATGTTCATAGCAACAGAATTTGTAATAGCTAAGTCTTGGAAACAACCTAAATGTCCAACAACCAACGAATGGCTAAAGAAAATGTGGTTTTTCTACATAATGGAGTACTACACTGCCATAAAAAAGGGTAAACTAGAGTCATTCATATATAAATGGATGTTTCTTGCAAACATACTCTTAAGTGAAATAAATCGGACACTCATGAGCACACATCAAATTGTTGCTCTGATATGAGAGACCATAACTGTAAATAAGGACAAAGAGGTGTAATAGATATTATATAAAAGGAGGATGGTGTGCAGAGGAGAGGAGTACTAGAAAGAAAGAAGGGGAAAAGCAGAAAGGCAACAGGGGAAAGAGAGGGGAAAGGGAAAATATGGAAAAAGATGAATGACCCTGCTGTAAATAGGGAGGGAGGAAGGAGAGGGGAGGGACAGGGGAGAGGGGGGAGAACCAAGATACATCATGTATAGGTACAGAATAAATGTAATGAATGTGACCATTGTATGTAGAATGTACCAATACATGTTCTTGGTTTAAAATTTAAAAAAAAAAAGTTTTTTGTCCCTCGGAGAGTCCTACTTGAGCAAAAAGTGAAAAGTTTTAGAGAGCTTGGTTTTCCCTGGAAAGAATATTTTCAATTGCAGAGTTTTTTGTATTATCTGAGGGAATTCAACTTTTAATAATCAGTGCCTGTAGTATTGGCTAGGTGAAATTTGAATATTTAGGGATACTCTTTATTAAGTAAAAGAGATTATATTTTATTGCACATATAAAACATGAAAACTCATTTGCTCTTTAAGGTGGGGTGAAACAAAGTAGGTTTTATTTTATATTAGGTAACCTAGACAAATGCATCCCAGAAATTAACAGGTACAATATAGATACATAATCAATTACAGTAAAGAATCTATCACTGGACAAGTTTAATACATGTTAAATTAATCAAAACTTGAAAATGACACATTTAGTATAGCATTTTTACGTATAAGCCGTATTAATATGTAACAAGAATTTCCAAGGATGTAAGCAGTAGTGTATTTGCTAGTATTATTTGACTATTGAATCTCTTTTTCTTGCAGATATTGTCAAGACTATATTTTGGAAAACACTTTCTTTTTGTCTTCATTTAAATGAAGGGAAACTAAATTCATCAAAATCCCAGGACGCCATGTGAGTTTGGAATTTCACACCACGTTCTCCTTTGGTTCAATCCGTTCCACTGGGGACTTTCTTGTAATGTTTACCGGACCATTTCTAATGAGGAGGGATTGTGGTTCCTGGCTTCTCCCTTCCTTCCTTCTCCTATTATAAAGGTTCGAGTAATTCTGTAGGGTGGTCCAGAAGAGTACTTGGCTGTGTCTCTAAGAATGTGTGATCTCTTTTTGTTTGTTTGTTTGCTTGTTGATTTTTTTGTTGTTTTTTGGGGGGCAGGGTCTCACTATGTAGCTCAGACTGGCCTTGAATTTGAATTCACTGTGTAGCACAAGCAGGCCTCAAACTCACAGTGATCTCCCTGCCTCAGCCTTCTGAGTACTGGGATTACAGGTGTGCCCCACCATGCCTGGCAAGAATGTGTGATTTTGAGCCTGGAAGGCTAGATCAAAGTGCTATCTGTGATTTGAAGCATAAAGAGAAATAGGCGACACTCCAAACAAAAGTTGATAATCCAAAAGGATTTTTATCCATCATTTTGAAGGTGGAAAACAGTAAAGAAAATCTCAATTTTGAATCTTGTCTTTGTATTATTTTTGTTTCATTTTAGCCTTTCAGTTTTGATTCTTATGACATTTTGGGCCAGATAGTCGTGGAGTGCTGCCCTGTACAGCGTGGGCTGTTTAGTGCATCTCTGGTCTGTACCCTCCAGATGCCAGCAGCACCTCACCCTCCACTTGTAATCCCACGAAACGTCCAGACACTGCCCAGCGGCCCCTTGGTGTGGGGCAAAATCACTCTCGGTTAAGGATCATTGGTCAATAACTTTCCCAAAGTTTATCCTCCCTTTGATATTAAAAGATGAGTGTAGAAAACTGAACAGTGCTATACTCCATTTGTTCGTGTGATTACACAGTAAAACTGGAAACAATTCAGAAAGAATATTGGTTCTGTGATTTTATATTATCTTTTCCTAAGTCTCACTCTAGAAGGTGGGTTCACTTTCCAATCTGCTGAGTGACTTATTTATCATCTTTCTACCCCAAAGGGTACCATTTGGATTTTAAAGAATATTAGCATAACTTTTACCTTTTGTCTTGAAATGCTTAAAAAGCACGTTATTAAAACAGAGGTTTAAAATTTCTCCTCTATGCTGTTATCTCTCTGGAATGAAATATCTTAATTGAATAAAATAAGACATTGCTAAATGTGTTTTTTAAAGCTACAAGCTAACTGGGATTCCACACAATGCTTTGCTATTTAGATTTTTATAATCTTTAGGGCTAAAAATTTACATCTGTTTTTCTCTCAGTAATTTCATTATTTCATATGAATGATTAGGACTCATAAGACCAGGAAGGAAGTGGTCCTGATAGGTTAGAAAAGCAAATGTCTATGAAGAAAGGAAGCTTGTGGTTTTCTAGCACCTGCAAAGATAACAACAGGGATTACAAGAAAATTAATTTAATTATTATTTCTATTCTTGTTTTATGGCTTTAGAACTAAATATTTGCTTGTAGAAAGGAATATGGGTACCTCTTAAAATTTACATCTACTTATACTGGATTTGAATAACTCTCTAAGAAAAAAAACCCTGAAAAGTAGAAGCAAACTCATTCATGCAGATAGGTCTATTTTCAAAGTTTATATCCATGTTATGCTCATGAAATAGTTTAGCATTTTGACATAATATTTCTGTTTAAGAAATATTCAAGCATATTATTTTGAGCTTAAAGTAATCTAATTACAGTATAGGTACAAAGGTGAATTTTAAAAAATCTGCATCTTAATTTAATAGCAGGACTATTATATTTTTTTCTTTATAAAGGGATTTTTTCAGTAGAATTTTAAAATGATATGAAGCGTATATGCTTATATTCATTTTGATGAATAAAATAGTAAAAGTCCAGTTTAAAGTTTTACATACGATTACATTTCAGTTAATCTTCTTTGTTTATTTTCCTTTTATATAAATGTACTCTTTTACCTCTGTCAGATTACATTAGAGGATTTAGGTGACATTCTTTTACTAGAGAAACTGCAAACAGTTCTGCAGGCTGTATTTTTGCAGCCACAATGGGCATAATCCTATTTTTATGAAGAACAAATAGAATTGATGTAAAATAAGAATAGCTTTCGGAAAGCACCTATATTCTATTAGTACAATTTAAAAAATAACACAAACGCTTATTCCAAAATTTTAAATCAGTCAGCACAATCCCTCACCAAAGGTCAAAAGACTGCAGGAAAAATCCAAACAGAATATCAATTGAGACCTGACAAGGCAACAGAAGTGGATGATTCAATGAATTTCTTTTTGAATACACGTTTGCTCATCTTTGCTCAAGGGTCAAAAACTGAGAATTATTCCGGGATAGAAATGGCAACTATATGACCTGTTGTTGAACGTGTTTCTAATGGGTTTATAATTACCGCATTAATCTAGGAATATAATAAAAACATATTTGTACAAGCTATATGCGTGTAAAAAAGGAGCACTTTACCTGCATCGATACAAAGTACTGCATAACAAGTATTTGTTTTTTGTAGCTATTGTGGCTTTGGGCAGAAGTAAATATAAACAGCAGGAAACACAAATACAGACTCAGTGCGACTGGAGGTTGTCAGCGAGCAGTATGGTGGCTTTTGGAGCTGATTTTGGCTGGAGATAAGCTTTGTCTCAGTATGCATAAGAGGCTTTGGCGCTGTATCAGACCTCTGGGGCAGCCACGCAGCAGGACAGGGATTATCCGCTGGTTTACTATAGTCTTTGCGTCCTGATTCATAGAAAACTTGCCTCGCTGCTGTACTCTTACATTAACTCACTGGGTATTAACTTTTCCAACTATATATTTGTTTTTCCTTCTAGATTTTTGGCCTTTTGGCAAAAAAGGGTGTGTTAATTCAGAATCTACAAACTATTTAATGAACATGATTGAGAAGACACCGGATATTTGACATCTATAGATAGCAAGAAAGAATGACCATGGGTAATTTTGCAAGCCGAGTAATTCCCATTTTCTGAAAATGATGTTTCTTTATTATTGGAGGCCCTATGGAAAATGTCCTGAGCACAAATTGACTGTGTTTTAATATAACTGCTATTCACTCAAAGTTCTAAATATATTTCCATTCCAACAATGAGATGCATTCTTTTTTTCTTTTCTTTTCTTTCATTTTTCGAGGACTGACAGGGTTAATTCCATTTAGCTGTGGGAAGACTATGCCGTGGTGGAAACCCCATGGTTATTCCAAACGCCTGACCATCAAAGAGCCAAATTAGGTGAATGAGGAGGCAGAGGAAACTGTGCACTTCCCATCTCTTAATAAAGCTAAGATTACAGAAGTATTTAATAACCATTGTGGGTTTTAATAGGAAATCGTATGAACACTTTTGGTAATTCACTCACTCTACAGTTACCATTGAAGATTGTTTTCGTTTAAGGTAGCTTAGAAATCTAGAAAATGTTGTAAAATCAGGATCCTATTACGCATAGCATTGCCAAGTAATCAACTATAAAGTCATTAAAAGTTCTTTTTGGATATATAATTTGCACGGGGAAGAGTGAGTTGTTCCACAACTGAAGAAACAATAGCAATTGTTTTATAAGCACTGGGAAGGCAATAAAATGCGGATTCCTTATGTAGGTCCAAATGTAGCAGCTGGATTTGGCTTTACGAACCATGAAAAATAGTTCCCATCTGGAAGCTGATGTTGAATAAAGATGCGACAGTAAGACAGCATTTTACATGAAACATTTTATTCATGTCTAGCACAATCATTGATACTCTCTAATTCTAAAGGGAAAATAATAATAAAGATCAATGAATTTAGCATCTAATACTCAAAACTTTCTTGATCAATTTATATGGTTTGTTTTGTCCATTAAAAATAAGTAGAGCAAAAATAAGATGTTCCTAATGAATAAAGAGCACTTGGTATCTGCATAATTATAAAGATAGTTATTTCATTCTGAAGTATAAACTTCTTTTGGTTATACTGTCAAATTCTTATTGGAAAAACTGTGTGGTAATGTGCGATGTACTCCTTTATGTTGTAGCATATTACAGTATCTTAAATTTCTATTTATTAAGCCTTCCACATAGCTAAGTAATCTTTAAAGTTACATATTTGAACTGGACTATTCTGCTTTGGGGAAGGCATATACTAGATACAGAATAAACATGTAACCATAAATCTAATTTTATAAGATTAGGATGATGCCTGTCAGCATATTCTAATCTCCACCTGAATTTATTATGTAAATTGATCAAAATTATTGCTTACTGCCAACTCTTTTTAGTACATATTTTGCATTTAGCAAGGACAGACATAATATGCCCCCTTTTTGCAGTTATTTGAACATTTTAAAATTCAAAGGCTACCAAGATACATCATGTACAGGTACAATATAACCATGATGAATGTGACCATTATGTATACAATGTACCAATACATGCTCTTGGTAAAAAAAAAAAAAAAAAATTCAAAGCCTGAGCAAATCATAAGTTCGACAGAATTTACAGACATGAATGGACACTACATCATTTGACAGTGGTTGGTCACACTTTATTACTCAAAGATGCTATTGTTTAACTTTTTGTACATTGCTTCTTTAAGACAGAGAAAGATTTTAAATTACCAGAGTATTGGCTGTTCTTCTTTTCTGAGCATTGTATTTTTGAGTTTATTAATATCTTCAGATAAAACAAAGCCAGTTTTAGGGTATTTGCAAATAAAATGATTTCTTTTTAGCATATTTTGAGGTTCAGTAAGAATACAAGAGAATTAGGATTATAGAGACAAAGCAGAAAATATTCATCCATTAAAATATATTAAAACTTGACAAAATTTACTAGGAAAGCTTTCCACTAAACTTATTTTTTCTTAAATGCTTATTTCTGAACTCATCTACTGATGTAAAGGGAGATCAGTAAACTTTAGTGTAATTTTTTAAAAACTTTTTCTAAGTGAATTTTATTTATTAGAAATTCCATGTTATGTTTACTTAAATCAAATATTTAATGATTTTACAATTTTTATCTCTTAGGATGAGGAAAGGGCAGGAAATACAGGATAAAAATTAATTTTTTAAACTATATACTGCACAGCCCTGGAAGGGAACCAGAGATAACCTGTCTTCCTTGTTTCATGCTTTACTGTGTCCCTCAGATCATTACTCTTGTGCATCGTGATCATTATCAAACAAAATAAAGATTCCTTGGACACAGTCACAGTAACACCCTGGCTGTTGATTTGGTAACCAAGATGGTTACTGACAGATGGGTAATATGTAAAATTGAACACACAAGACAAAGGGATGATTCATATTCCGGGCAGGACAGAGTGGGACAACTTGAGCTTTCACCACACAGCTCAGTACAGTGTCCAGTTTAAAACACAGGAATTGTTTATTCCTGAAATTTTCCATTTAATAATGTCAGACCGTAATTGACCATGGGTAAGTGAAACTATGAAAATTGAAATTGCAGATAAAGGGAGACTGCTGTGTATAGTTTTATATTTGTATGTGTAATCTACTTGTTAGATACTAATACAAATGACTTTCATATTTTCAAGTGGATTGTATTTTGAAATAAAACACCATAATTTCACAATTCAAGGAGTCATAATCCACAGCTTTACATATGATTAGCATATGGCAAATATTTGTTGCTTCTGTATCCTTAATTAAGTATTACTGAATCAGTGATTTTGTTTCTCAGTGGACTGTGGCAACATTTGGAGACATTTTTGCTTCTCACCATGGGAGGGGTGGGGAGCAGCTGGGGAATGATATGACTGCAGTCAGGGGAAAGATGCCAGAAATGCTGCTAAAGATACTATAAAGTCCTTGCCTACACCTATGTCTTCAAGAGTTCTACCTATTCTATCTTCCAAAAGATTTAGTGTTTCTGTTTTGATATTTAGATCTTTGATCCACTTTGATTTTAGCTTAGTGCATGGGGAAAAATACAGGTCTAGTTTTAACCTTCAGCATGTGGAGGGCCAGTTTTTCTAGCACTATTTATTAAAGAGGCTGTCTTTCTTCCAGTGAGGTTGTTTAGCCTCTTTGTCAAAGATAAGGTGACTAAGAGTATTTGGACCTGTTTCTTTATCTTCTAATCTGTTACATTGTTCCTGGGGTCTGTTTTTGTGCCAGTACCATGCTATTTTTATTACAGTAGCAAAATATCACAAAGAACCAACAACTGGGATCTCATCTTATTAAAAAGCTTTTGCACAGCAGAGGAAACTACCAACAGAGCAAAGAGACATCCCACAGAGTGGGAAAAAAAAATTTTTGTCAATTATTCCTCTGACAAAGGACTAACATCTCAAATATATAAAGAATACACAAAAAAATCAGACCCCCCAAATTTGAAAACCCAATCCAAAAGTGGGCAACTGAAATGAATAGACACTTCTCAGATGAAGAAGTAGAAACAGCAAATAGGCATATGAAAAAATGTTCAACGTCACTGGTCATTCGAGAGATGCAAATTAAAACAACCCTGAGATTCCACCTCACTCCAGAAAGAATGGCTATTATCAACAAATCAGCCAATAACAAATGCTGGAGGGGCTATGGAGAAAAAGGAACACTTCTCCACTGTTGGTAGGAATGTAGACTGGTGCAACCACTATGGCAATCAGTGTGGAGATTCCTCAGGGAACTAGGACTAGAGATTCCATTTGACCCAGCTATTTCCCTTCTTGGTATCTTCCCAAAAGAATTAAAATCATTATACTGCAGAGATATATGCACACCCATGTTTATAGCAGCACAGTTTGCAATAGCTAAATCTTGGAAGCAGCCCAAATGCCCATCAACAGCAGAATGGATAAAGAAAATGTGTGTGTGTTTTTTTTAATACAATGGAGTACTACTCTGCCACGAAGAACGATAACCTTGAGCTATTTCTAGGTAAATGGGTGCATCTTGAGACCATACTCTTAAGAGAAATAAATCAAACACAAATTGTTTCTCTGGTGTGAGAAACTGAAAGTGTAAATAAAGACTAAAATGTATTATACTGGGAAAAGGATGAAAATGTCCAAATGGGAAGGGGAACAAGGTGGGGGAAGGGGGAAAGGAACAGAGGGACAAGAGAAATAAGAAATGGAAGGAAAAAGTGGAACGAAAGCTTTTGTAAAAAAGGAGTGAGGAGGAGGTGAAGGGAGGGGAGGGGAAAGGGAAAAAGGAAGCAACAAGATATATTACGTACAGGTATACAAATCCCCTATGATGAATGTTATCACTATGTACATCTAAAATATACCATTAAAATAAAAAAAAATAAAAAAATAAAAAAAATAAAAAAATAAATTGAGAATCCGGTTATCACATTTTTAAAAAAAAAAGATACTATAGCACACGGGACAGCCCACTTGCCTCAGCCACACTATTATGTAAACTCACTAAAGTTACTAAGTTTTCCATCTGTTTTTCCTCTTCTGTGATTTTATGTATTTTGGCAAAAGGAATAGAAAATAGATCCTAAGATAACAAGGAATTATATAAGTCACAGTTTCTCAGTGCAAAAGATGAGAATTGCTGCATTACATCAAATCTCTTGTTACATAGTTAAGTAGTAAGAATTCAAAAAGAATATTTGATGGTGAAACAGAATAATTGTGTAAAGATATAAACAAAAATAGACAAAATATGTGAGCCACAATGCAGATTTCTTATAGAATATGTACTGTTAGGATATGTTTTCCTCACAGAAACTCTATTACCGTTTACCTTGAATATTCATTTAGTGAGCTGCTTTTTTCCCCTGCTTTTTATTATGGATGTATATTTAACCGTTTTGCCAAATAGTGTCTGTTCAAGTTTAAATCAGAGATCTAGGAACAAACATGCAACAGAAATGTCATAGAAACTATACATGTTTTCACTAGACAGAAAATACAATTGAGGCAATTCCTTAATTTTGTGTCTTTCACAAACATGACTGATTTTTTTTATCTCCTTTCTTGTCCCCCAGCCTAAACTCTACACCTCTCTTTAATCTATTTCTCTCTCTTCTCCTTTGCAAAGATGTAGCACAGATTCTATTACATTCAATTGTATTTCTACCAGATATAGATTTCAGACAGGCAGGGCCAGGAAAGTATTTTTCTCAGAAGGATTACAAAGTCTCATGGGAAGGGGGGGTTAGCTCCATCTAAGGACAGTGGTTGTAGTTTTGAACACAGCTTGAGGGTTTTAGTCATTTTGTTCTCAGACCGAGTTGTCCTGACCCCTCTTCCTCAACCACGAGACATGTGCCAGAGTCCGGGGAGAATACCTGTCAAAATCGCCTTGGCATCTCCAGTTTAAGAACATTCCGATTGTTTTTGTCACACAGTATAACACAAAGTGGACTGAGGTGAGGGGGCTTAATAGCACTCACATCTTTGTGAGTATTGGTATTTTGTACATTCTCTTTGCAATGTTTGAAGGGCTTTTCTAATTTGAAAGATGGAAATATCAGAAATAAAGTTCTAAGCTTATCTTCGAAAGACCTTTCTATCTCAATTTTTAAAAAGTCTTTCATACCTCCATAAACATGTTACAGAGAAATTTTGGTAAGTGGTAATTTCTTACCAAAAGCCATGTACAAATTTGACCCTAGTGTTCACATTCTCACATGTTTTAAAACATTCTCAAAATGTTTTCTTATAAAAAAAAAAGTTGTGATTTAGTAAGCTAGGTATATAATTTGCACTATACAGTAGTTTTGAATTCCTGAGTCTTTCACCTTGATCTTTCCTAGAAACATCAAAGTTCTTTATTGGAAACCAGACTCTGTTATGAACATAAATTTGACTTAAGAGTATGTTCTCAAGGTGCATTCATTTACCTATAAATGTCTCTAGTTTATCCTTTTTATGGCAGAGTAGTACTCCATTGTGAAATAAATCAGACACTCATGAGTACACATCAAATTGTTTCTCTGATATAAGAAATCATAAGTGTAAATAAGGACAAGAGGCATAATAGATATTATGTTAAAAAAAGATAGTATTCAAAAGAGTGAAGAACAAGATAGGGAGAAGGGGGAAAAGAAGGAAGGGGAAAAGTAAAGAAAGGGGAAAGGGAAAAAATGGAAAAATGTAAATAAACCTGTGGCAAATAGGGAAGGGTGGGGGAAGAGGGGGGAACCAAGATATATCATGTACAGGTACAAAATAAACACAATGTGATCATTATGTATACAATGTACTGATACATGTTCCTGGTAATAAATAAATAAATAAATAAATAAATAAATAAATAAATAAATTTGAGAAGCTATTTCAAAAGCCATCATACAACAGGTGCAGTTATTCAGAACCCCAAATTTTATAATGCATGTCAATAGTTATCAAAAATCCTATTCCTTCTGGTTCACTATTCTTAGACAGGTTGTCATCGATATTGTTAGATGGGTTGTCACAAATCATCCCATTTTTCCCTTCTTTCCTCTCTGTCTCTCCCTCTCTCTTTATTCTCATAAGACAACCACTCATATATGGAAAATAAAATGTATTTTCAAAATTCTTTCTAATAATTAATTTCTCTCTTTTTTCCAATTTTAATTCTCTGTGTGTTACAAATGCACCTTAAATTATCTTTGAAATATCTGCCCCCATTTTCAGCTTACTCTAAAGGGAATAACCAGTGAATAAATGTAGTAGCACTTTCAAGGAAGGTGGCTATCATATATCTTTCTAGCTGGAGAATGGAGACTACTCTGAAATTTTAAAAAGTAATTCCTCAATGGTTGTATGCATGGAAGTTACTCACTGTTTTGCAAATCATCTGTCTTTGGCCTGATGAATTGGGTTTGGGCCAGTGAAACAAAAATGTGGGAGACTTTCAAAAGGAGTATTTAGGACGCAGGTGTAGAAAGAGGTGAAGTATTGATGGGGCTTAAGTGAGGGGAGAGATAATAGATACGGTTCCTCTAAGAAATGTAAAGATAAGCAAGTAAATATATATATATGTTATATATATATGTGTTATATATATGTTATATATATGTGTGTTATATATGTTATATATATGTACATATTGAGCTAATCACTGTTAAGTTTTTAAAAAATTATTACTGGTAAGAATCCTGCCTTATTGTCTTTTTCTTTCCCTTTAGGCATAACTCTCCAATCACATTATGAACCCCTGGATAAAGGGATGGAATTTCATTCTTTATAGTCTCCGAGTAAATGACCCAAAGTAGTAAGTACATTTACTAGAATAATCAGAAGACATGTAAAATTTGTGCCAATATAGTTGTTTTAGAAAGTTAAAATTGAATATTAAGATATACTAAAATGTTTCTCAAATCTATAGAACATTATGGAAATAATGTATAACTAACATGTGTATAGCCATCACATGACTATAACAGATGTTGACATTTGGCCATATTTGCTTCAAAGCATTTTAAACAATTGTTAACAGTCTCTTTTACTTTCTTCCATCCCATTTACCTCTTCTTCTAAGACAATCACTGTTCTGATAATTGTGTGCTTACTCACGTTTTATGTTTTTGATATCATTTAAAATAGGATCTATAAAGACATGTTGCATTATTTTTTACTCTTAAAAATTTACACAAGTGACATTGTACTCAGTGTGCCCTTTCACATGAATTTAAAAAGTTTAAAGTGCACAAAATAGCATCTCAATGTAATTTAAATTTACATTTGGATTTCGATTTCTAAGTAGATTAAACGAAGTGACACAGGTTTGTCTGCCCTGTAAAGTTTCTCCTTTGTTAATTGTCTGTTTATAGCCTTTGCTCAGTTTTGTGCCAAAAAACCCCAGTGAATTATATACGTTGCCAATATCTTCTTCCTAATTTGTCTGTAAATGCTTTCATTGTATAGCTTTTTTAATTTTAAAGAAGACAAATTTACTTACCTTTTTTAGGTGGGAGATATTGTTTTATTGAAACAAACTTTGCATACCATGAGGTCATAAGATTTTCATCATATTTTCTTCTTTTATTTAAGTCTGTAGTCCATCTGGAATTTATTTTGGCGTGCAAAATGTGTTAGAGATCTCGTTTTATTTTGCCCTTTATGGATGGCCTGTTTTCCCAGCCTTTCTCCCTGAATTCGATATTTTTTGTTTGTTGCCTTGTCCTGCCATATGCAAAATCCTCTTATATGCACGGGGCTGTCTCTGTTCTCAGTACTGCCTCACTGATGTCTTCACGATTTTGTGCACATGTGTTATAGCATTTTAATTGCAATATTATGTCTCAGTATATACTTGAGTATTCTCTACCTGGCTGCATTGGCCTTTTACTCTTTCATATGAATATGATAAGCCTATTGTTATAATTGATTGATATTTTGATTTAATTTACATCGAAACCATACACCAATTATGGAGAAAATGACATCTTTATTGTATTGGGTCTTTCTATTTCTGAACTCTTATTGTATCTCTTCAGTTTTTAAAGGCTTTGTAAATTTCCTTTAAATTTGATAATTTTCTTGATAGACTGTTCACTCTATCTTTTGTTAGATTTGTTCCCAAGAATTCTCTTCATTATAATGGGATTATTAGTGGTACTTTTTCTCCTACTGTGGAATATACAGAGTTTAAAGAAGTCTGGGTTCTGGATCCGAGTGCTTGAGTTCAAATCCTGATGTCACCACTTTCTAGTTTGTTTAACTCTAGCTCGGGAACAACAAGAACGTTTATTCAACAGGATTTTTGTAATGAGTAGTTGAGATAATGTATGCTTGAAATATAGCATTTAATACATTTGAGCTATTAACACTACTCCAAATTCTATTATTCCTAATCCTTTTTATTGTTACAAAGATTTAAAAAAGAATTTTGTGCTTGTCTGTAGTTTCTTCTGGATATATTTTCTGATGGAAAATTATGCATGAATAGGGACTACCATATTTTTCTTTGTCAATTCTTTTAATGCTTATCTATTCTTGCCTTATTGTGTTATTGAGAAACTGTAATGTAATGAAATATATGACCACATTACTACACTTTACTTGAAAAAGTTAAAGTTTTAGAGAATATTTTTACTGTTAGTCCTTTTGCCAATGGGTAATTACTATAAAAGTTGCAATTTAATCTTTCTGCCTATTTTAGCTATTTTTCCAAAAAGAGAACTATTCAGGGTGTTATCAAATAATACAGTGAACGACAAAATTTTAAAAAAGTCATTACAGTAAAAGACACATTACCATAATCCTGAAAATACTCCCTCTTGCTTTGAATATTGTTGTCCCATCATTCTTGCCACTTTCTGAAGCTGCTCTGGAAGTCCTCTTACATGAATGTCTTTAGTAGTGCTGTCGTGGCTGTCTGGAAGAGACTCAAAACATTTACCTTTCATTCATTTTGACTTTGGAAAAAGCTAAAAGTCACATGGTGCCAGATCCAGTAAATAAGGTCGATGAAGACCTACTGTAATGTTTTTATTTTTATTTTTTTATTTTTTAACCAAGAACATGTATTGGTACAATGTACATATAATGGTCACATTCATCACATTTATTTTGTACCTGTACATGATGCATCTTGGTTCTCCCCTCTCTTCCCCGCCCCTCCCCTCTGCTCCCTCCATCCCTATTTACAGCAAGTTCATTCACATTTCTCCATGAATTCCCTTTCCTTTTTCTATCCTTTTCTTCCCTTCCCACTTCGCCCCCCGCCATGCTCCTCTCCTTTGAATAATATCTTCCTTTTAGATTATATCTATTACACCTCTTCGTCTTTTTTTACAGTCATGGTTTCTCATATCAGAGAAACAATTCGATGTGTACTCATGAGTGTCTGATTTATTTCACTTAAAAGTATGTTCTCAAGGAACAGCCATTTACATACGAATGACTCTAGTTTATCATTCTTTATGGCAGTGTAGTACTCCATTGTGTAGAAAAACCACATTTTCTTTAGCCATTCATTGGTTGTTGGGCATTTAGGCTATTTCCAAGACTTAGCTATTACAAATTGTGTTGCTATAAACATGGTTGTGCATACATCCCTGTGGTATGAGGATTTCAGTTCTTCTGGGAAGATCCCCAGTAGGGGGATAGCTGGATCGAATGGAACCTCCAGTTCTAGTTTTTTGAGGAATCTCCATATTGATTTCCATAATGGCTGGACTAGTCTACATTCCCACCAACAATGGAGGAGTGTTCCTTTTTCTCCACAGCCCCACCAGCATTTGTTATTGGTTGATTTTTTCATAAATGCAGTTCTTTCTGGAGTGAGATGGAATCTTAATGTCGTTTTGATTTGCATCTCTCGAATGACTAGTGATGTTGAACACTTTTTCATATATTTATTTTCCTTTTTAATTTCTTCATCTGAGAAATGTTTATTCATTTCAGATGCCCATTTTTGGATTGGGTCTTTGAATTTGGGAGGTTTAATTTTTTTGAGTTCTTTGTGTATTCTAGGTGTTAGACCTTTATCTGATGGATAGCTAGTAAAAATTTTTTTCACAGTTTTTGGGTTTTCGCCCTACTCTATTGGTGATTTCTTTTGCTGTGCAAAAGCTTTTTAATAGCATGTGGTCCCAAGCACTGATTCTTCATGTTGTTTCCTGTGCAGTTTGGGTTATGTTCATAAATTTTTCCCCTACCTCTATGTCTTTGAGGGAATAGAATGGGATATCAGAAAATGGAAAGATATCCCATGTCCTGGGTAGGAAGAACCAACATAGTGAAAATGGCTATACTTCCTAAATTACTATACAGATTTAATGCAATTCCAGTTAAGATACCATCAACATACTTCAAAGAATTAGAAAGGACCATCATGAATTTCATCTGGAACCAGAAGAGACCAAGAATAGCAAAAACAATCCTAAGCAATAGGAGAAAGGCAGGGGACATCACAGTTCCTGACCTAAATCTATATTATAAAGCTACAGTTATTAAAAACAGCATGGTACTTGGAAAAATCAACGAATAACAAATGCTGGCGGGGCTGTGGAGAAAAAGGAACACTCCTCCACTGTTGGTGGGAATGTAGACTAGTCCAGCCATTATGGAAATCAATATGGAGATTCCTCAAGAAACTACAACTGGAGGTTCCATTTGACCCAGCTATTCCCCTACTGGGGATCTTCCCAGAAGAATTAAAATCGTCATACCACAAGGACGTATGCACCACCATGTTCATAGCAACACAATTTGTAATAGCTAAGTCTTGGAAACAATCTAAATGCCCAACAACCAAGGAATGGCTAAAGAAAATGTGGTTTTTCTACACAATGGAGTACTACACTGCCATAAAAAGGATAAACTACAGTCATTCATATATAAATGGATGTTTCTTGAGAACATACTTTTAAGTGAAATAAATCGGACACTCATGAGCACAAATCGAATTGTTTCTCTGATATGAGAAACCATAACTGTAAATAAGGACAAAGAGATGTAATAGATATTATATAAAATGAAGATGGTGTGCAGAGGAGAGGAATACTAGAAGGAAAGAAGGGGAAAAGCAGAAAGGCAACAGTGGAAAGGGAGGGGAAAGGGAAAATATGGAAAATGATGACTGAACCTGCTGTAAATAGGGAGGGAGGGAGCAGAGGGGAGGGGCGGGGGAGAGGGGGGAGAACCAAGATGCATCATGTATAGGTACAGAATAATTGTAATGTATGTGACCATTGCATATAGAATGTACCAATACATGTTCTTGGTTTAAAAAAAAAAACCCAGCATGGTACTGGCAAAAAGACAGACCAGAGGATCAGTGGGATACATTGGAGGGTACAGAAACAACTCCAAACACACTCAAATACTTCATCTTCGACAAAGGACCCAAACACCCTCACTGGAAGAAAGATAGCCTCTTTAACAAATGGTGCTGGAAAAATTGGCTTGCCACGTGCCGAAAACTAAAATTAGATACAAGTCTCTCACCATGTACTAAACTAAAATCAAAGTGGATCAAAGATCTAAACATTAAAACAGAAACACTAAATCTACTGGAGAATATTGTAATGTTTTTATCAACCTACCTTTCAATTGCATAGCACTTGGCAGCAGTATTCACCATGTTTTTGACCATACCTCTTAGAGACACTCATGAAAGTAGCCTTCTAGAACTGCTTCAGAAAGCACCAAGAACACAGTGGGATAACTGTATTCATTGCAAATGGGTGTACTTTGAGAGGAATTAATTGCAAGATGTCTTTTATTGTAATAATTTTTTAGAAATTAAAAATTTATTGTATATTTTGATCATCTTATGCAAATCAATCTTTGCCTCCTTTCTATAGCATTACACTTTTTTGCCACCATCACATTCTTATGTCCTACCCATCTTCAAGATGCAACTTATTTATTTATTTATTTTGGTGCTGAGACTCAAACTCAGGACCTTGTGCTTGCCAGGCAAGCACTCTAACCACAGAGCTAAATCCCCAGCCTTCAAGAGCCAATTTAAATGCCGCATTCTCGATGAAAACTGTGGCTTGGAAGTGGCACCCCCAGTGCTTTACTCAGTAATATTTAATCAGAATCTTTTATTTGTACACAGATCTATAGTAGGTGTTTATATTTGTCTTATCATCCGTATTCTGATCCTAAAATTTTGGAGATCTGGATCAGCATCTGTCTTGTTTTGAATTTCTGTTCCTTCTCCCAATTACTAGAAAAAAATCGAACTGAAAAAGTAGAAAATAAACCAGATGTGGTGGAGCACCCTGTGATCCCCGCACTACTGCAGGAAACTTAAGCAGCAGGCCTCACAAATTTGAGCCATTCAGGCAACTTAGGGAAATCCTGTCTCAAAATTTAAAAATTAAATAAAAAATGGACTGAGCCAGTACCTCACTGTGGAAGCTCTGTGTTCAGTCCCTAGGACCACACATGGGGACTGAACACCACACGTGGGGACTGAACACACACACACACACACACACACTCACACTAGTAAATAAATGTATGAAAAAATAATATCTGGAATTGAATGTCAAAAGCATCTTGTTTACTATGTAAGAGGTATGAAAAAAATCCTTATTCCTTTGTGATAGCTTTGTATCATTCTGAAAAAATTTTAGGTAGCTACGAGTATAAATGTAAATGTAATTAATATTCTGCAACAAAGTAAGAATTTGACTACCACTGTGATTTTTTGATTAATTAACTTTACTAGAACCCATAACAGAATGGAGAATAAAAGAATGGTCTCGTGGGAACAACCAGGATGTACAAATAAATGGCATTTGTCTGTATTTAATAGAAAAAATAATCATCTATTAAGTTTTATTCTCTACAGCTTATTCCAGACCATTTTGGTAGTCTTGGAGAAATATTTTTCAAGAAGTTGATTCAGGCATTTGTGAACATGTCATTTTGATATTTCCTCTTGTGTTTTGGCAGTATATTTTTCAAAACAGTAGATGAGGAAGTCCCCCACCCAAAATATATTGTAGGGCTTGCTATCATCATTCAGCCTTTGAGTTTCCCATGGTTCCTTCATCCAAAATGGATTTGTCCCTTCAGAATCTCCTAAGTTCTCAGCTTATAGGGAAATTGTTATGAGAAGTGAAAAATGCCTGGCATAAATATAAACAGTTTCTTCTTTAAGAAGAAGTAGAGCCCACAGTTTTATTCCCTAGCCACAAAAGAGCTTTATTTAAAAAATTCTAAGTATGTAAATAGAAAATGTCTGACAAGTAATTTCCTGTTTTTAATTTATGCCATTTTTGCTTTTAGAAGTGTGATCTCAACTTTATTTCTCAAAATATACCTGCAGAGATCTGCAGGTTTCCGCAGGCCGGTGTCTGCTCTGAAGGCTTCCAGCTTGCACCGTCTTCAAGACCCTCCTTCAGGAGAACACCTGGAGGGAATCTTCTGCAGATGCCAGTCTGCACGCAGATGTGCACGGGCAGGAGAGCAGGTCTTTGTGCCATTAGAACAGCTGGGAGGAGAGGAAAATGAATGTGTTCTCCCTTCCTTTGTGTCATGCAAGGCTCTCTAAGAGCATTCTCACCTGGAACCCATTTTTCTGTCTCTCCCGATCTTGTCTGGCTTTGATAGAGACTGAAACTTGCCTTACTCATCCTCCTAGCGTGAGAGGAAGTCTGTCTTCCTTGGTATCAGTCAGCCTTGTTAGGAATGTGGCTCGCCAAGCATTCACGCATTTGCCTAAAATATCTTCTTTTCCAGAAAGTGAGCCCCTTGAAGGGGTTACTTCCGATATTGCGGTTATTCTACAGTATGGTGCCTAGTACAAACCTGAATAAACAATGATGGAGATTTCCAATTTACATTTCAAACGTGCTGAAAACTCAATTTGAAAAATTTTATTTATTTTACATTAAAAAATGTAAAAATGTATCCTTTGATCTGGTTTAGTGATGAGATTTATTTGCAAAACATACTTCCTAATTTGATACAACATTGGAGACATATATTACAGTTTTTTTTTTTTATTTTAACATTATAACCAAAGTGCTATGTGGACTAGTTTAAATCAAATAGTAGGTAACACAAAATAAAAATAAATACAAGTTTTATCTTGCCACCCTCTTCCCTGAGTTCAGTCTCAGCTCCTAGAGGCAAACTTTTAATCACTGCCATTTAAATTCCTTTCCCATTTAGCTCAGTTAACAACAAATAATATGCCGATACCTCTAATTTCTGTGTTTATCAGGTTAAGACAATACCAATAATGAGAGATGAGAGCTTTGTCACACTAACCCTATTTTCTCTCCCTCCTTGGTCTGATTTTACTAGTTATTCTATTTTTTTTTTTTTTATTTTTATTTTAAACCAAGAACATGTATTGGTACATTCTACATACATTGATCACATTCATTACATTTATTCTGTACCTATACATGGTGCATTTTGGTTCTCCCCCTCTCCCCCGCCCCTCCCCTCTC
>PVJO010018689.1:19939-36198 GCA_004026905.1 Hystrix cristata
TACAGCAGGTTCATTCATCATTTTCCATATTTTCCCTTTCCCCTCTCTTTCCCCTATTGCCTTTCTGCTTTTCCCCTTCTTTCTTTCTAGTACTCCTCTCCTCTGCACACCATCCTCCTTTTATATAATATCTATTACACCTCTTTGTCCTTATTTACAGTTATGGTTTCTCATATCAGAGAAACAATTCGATGTGTGCGCATGAGTGTCTGATTTATTTCACTTAAGAGTATGTTCTCAAGGAACATCCATTTATACTAGTTATTCTATTATTCTTAACTCTATTGCTGGCTACATTGTGGATCTGAGATAGTATATTGATGGTTCTATTTATTGTTCCATCAGCTTTAGTCAATATCTCAAATCCATGAATGTAAAACAACACCAAAGATCTTTCCTGAAAATGCATTACCCTTCCCTAATTCTGTCACCAACATTTTCTTAGACAAAGCTGTTAATGTTTATGTCTCTTTTTAACATTATTTTAAAATTTACATCTTGTTTTGCCGAAGTTGTTAGCATTTGCACTGTATAACTATTAGTAAATTTCCTATGTTTTGACTATAGGCTCAGCCTGATTAGTTGAAAATCCAATAAATAAAAGATGCATTGGCATTATGTAAATAGAGTTTACTACACCTACATTTTGTTGTGAGGTTAAATTTCTTTGTGCTAAGAGAAACTTTCTTGGCACTAAAAATTAATAGATTTTCTTATTTATATTGTTTTTGTTATTTTAAAATTTGTTTGCAATTTTGGGGGTAAAATTTGGGTATAATAAAATACGTACATGTTAAATGCACAATGTAGTTTTGACAAATGCATATACCCAAGGCATGTGGGACCTTATCATGCTGTATAACATTTTAACACCGTGGAAATTTCTCTCTCTCACTTTCTCAGTCTCTCTTTTCTCACCCCTGAAGGCAACTACTTTTCTAATGTTCTTCACTGTGGTTTAAAGTTTGTCTGTTCTAAAGTTTGATACATGTGTAGCCACGCAAAATTACTCTTTTGCAACCTGATTTTTTCTCTTAGCTTGAGATAAGTGAGATTCATCTCTACTGTATTAGTCCATGTATAAGTAATTTAGTTTACAACTTTATGATGGTATTCATTTCATGACTGTGCCAGTTTAATTCTTTTTTTTTTAATGGTGGATATCTGGGTTGTTTTTAGCTTTGTAATTTTAAATAAAATTGCTATAATCAATCTTCTAACAGTGTTTTAGGCCATGTGTTTTTATTTTTCTTTAGTAAATATCTAGGAGTGGAATTGCTGGATCTTATGTTAAGTGCATGTCTAATTATTTGCTTTATTTGCGATTTTCTTACTAAGAACTACAGTAGAATAGATTTTTGTGGGTGCACAGTTCTGTGATTCTGACAAATGTATGCAGTCATGTGACAGTCATCACCATTGTGACACTGGCCCGTCAGTCCGAGATTTTCTTGTGACTTTCCATTCTGTAGCCAGCCTTTCCCCCACCTTGGTGTCTGACAGTTTATTTTTGGTTTTCGTTCCTATAGTATTACCTTTTACAGAAAGCCATATAATGGAATCATATATATGTAGCCCTTGAATCTGACTGCTTTCATATTATTCAGATTGTTTTCCAGATTTATCCGTGTTGTTTTATGTACGAGTAACTTATTCCTTTTTGTTCTCGAGTAGTATTCTATTGTAGCTTAATGTGTTAATAATCTGCCCGCTAATCGAAGGACTTTGGGATCGTTTCCAGTTTTCAATGATTTGTGGATAGACTTGTGTAACACTGTACAAACCTTAATATCCACTGTGTAAACATCAGTATGCATGTTTGCATGTAACCAGAAGTTTTCATTTCATCCTGGTAAGTGAAGTGGGATTGTTAGACCATGAGGGAAGTGCATACTTAGTTTTAGAAGGAATTGTCGAACTGCTAAAGTGGTGGCACTGTCCATTTGTCACTACCCTGGGAATGCAGCAGAATTTCACCCGCTCTCCTGCTGGAGTCCTCATTATTAAATTAGCCATAATACTCGATGCCTAATTCTCTACTCTCTATTTCATTTAATATGGAGACAGCCTCAGTTCTTCCTTAGCTTCTCAGGACAGTAACCTGTTCAGCAGAAAATCAGAGAAACAACCTGCATTTTTAATAAGGAAAACTGTATATTGAATTTAAATGAGTTTTACCATTTACTAGCTTTCTGATCTTGACTCATCCTTGTGGAACTCATGGAATGAGTTTTAAAGTGAGAGTAATAATACACATAAATTAAACACGCATTTTCCGGGTATATGTCATGTGTCAGCCTCTGCTCTGGCACTGAGCAAATGACAGTGTAGACAACTGCCCTTGCTTCAAGGAATCAAATGTGTTCTGCGTCGTGACAAAGACCGCCCAATAGCCTTAGAAGCACATAAAGGGTCGAACCTTAACATTGTGGGGATGATTAAATTAAATACTATTTACTAAGCAACTGAAACAGTGCCTAGCACAATGTAGATTATGGCATTTGGCTATGAACAGTTATAAGATTCTATTTGAAATTCCCTTTGAACCTCTGATATATTTAAATTAATAATTGTACAATTTTGCATTTCAAGGAGAGTTTCAACTTTTAAAAATGTGTGTTTTTTCTTGACCAGCCTTTGTAAAATGAAGTCAAGATCTGGAAAGAAAATATCTGCAAGCCATTGAGACAGAGTTGTATGTAAGTAACTATCCTTAGGCCTCAGATTTCAGGAGATGAACCCACAAGGATGAATATATTCTGTCATATTTGTCAAGAACAGTTTTATTACTAGACTCAATTTTCATATGTAAAATATTTGACTTTAAAATGCAACTTTTTTTGTTGTTGTTTTTTGAGACAGGGTCTCTGTGTGGTTCAGGTTGGCCTTGAACTCACTATGTAGCCGAGGCTGGCCTGGAACTTGCAGCGATCCTCCTGCCTCGGCCCTCCTAATGCTGGGACGGTAGGTGTGCACCACCCCACCTGGCTAAATGCAACCTCTTTGTATTTATGGATATTACATTTCATTTGTTGGACAATTAGTCATTGACCATTTAATTTCCATATCTGACCTATCAAGGAGTATTATATATTTATACTTATCTAGGATGTCCTTCTTACTATAATTCTTAATTATATAATACTCTCTCTTAAGTTATTTTAAAAATACTTATTTTAGTCGACTAACATTTACAATAGAATATAAGATGTCTAAGTCTTGGGTGTTTTCATTAATACTTGAAAAAGATACAATTGTTCTTGAACTAGTTGACATATCACTAATTTTGAAAGAAAAATAACCCTTAAAATTATCAGCAAGGGAGCAGAAAACAGCTGAGCAAGTGGCAGGAACTTACTTGATGAATTACCATTCTTTATATTGTACTTGTCTCTCTCTGATGTAAGTTACTTTAATAGTTAGTATATAAGTACCTTCCCCCCCATTAAATATAAGCAAAACTCTCTTGAAAGCAAAGCGTAATGATCACAACTACGTAGTACTTATATGATTGTGTTTTTCTGGTTGATTAATAGATATCATTATTTCTGGTAATATTAGTTTTAAAAAATTTAAATTCCTTTCTCCCAAAAGAAAAACAGGATATTCTAAATCTGATGATGTGCTCTCCGTGAATAAATAAAAGGTATCAAATCTAAGAGGGCTCTTGTAAGGATGGTTATGCTCTCCTCAACGTTAACTCTTGTTATGGGTCTGCAGGCCAACGTTCTGTAGCCTCAATTGAGTCTCAGATCTGCACATTTTAATCTTTGTCAGCAGGCGGTAAGAGTGTCCTGTGGGAGCTAAACGAGCTTGACCGCCCAGCCGCTAGTAAGACCTCTGCCACCCCTCGGACCAGTCGTGACTTTCCTGTTGACTCACCATGTTTTTTTTCCATCACTCAAGAATGTGACACAAAACCGCTGACTTTGGGTAATTCCTTTCCTGTTTTATCTTCACGTTTTAGTGTATTTCTCAAAAAATTCACTTCAAGCTGGGCAGAGTTGCACATACATGGTATCCTACCTCTCTGGGAGACTGAGGCAGAAAGATCAAAAGTTCTAGCCCAGCCTGGGCAATTTAGCAGCTTTCTGAGGTCCTGGCTCAAAATTTTAAAAATAGGAAAACTGGATGGGAATGGAGCTCAGTGTGCAGGCCCTGAATCCAATCCTCAGTGCTTCATAAAAATGACTTCAGTAAGTCAGTGCTGGGTTCTGTTTGAACCCAACTGCCGAGGGATGGTCCTGTTCTGTGCAACAAGACCCTAAGCATCCTTTCTCCAGGCAGAGGTCTCCATATGAAGATGCCAGAAGATGGCAACAACTATGACAAAAAAGTGTCTTTGCTTCTCGTGTGAGGTGGCTGCCTGTCAGGGTTATTATAAAGTTAAGCCTGTATATTCTTGTGTTCATTAGTAGGAGACTGAATGAAAGAGCGACAGAGGCAGTTTTTAGCTTTTCAATATGAACTTCCACTGCCTCTTGCTTATCAACCAACTTTATCTCATTAATTATGAAAACATTATCTTCCGTTGTAACTTACCTCTTTTTTCTTCTTTATTATTAAGAAGTATAAGATATATTTGGGATTGATTTCTTGGGTATAACTCCAAAAGCACCGGAAACAAAAGTTAAAAAAAGATACATTGGACATTGAAACAGAAGGTCAGAACAAAGTGAAAGGCAATGTGATAAAATACTTACAAATCATGTGTATGCTGAAGGTTTAGTATCAAGACTGTCTGAAGAACAGCAACTCGAATAAATAAATACTTAAATAAGTGCACTGATTAAAAGTAGACAAATATTAGACTAGATGTTTCTCTAAAACAATATAAAAATGGCAATAAGCATACCAAACACGATGAACATGAAGAAGAATGTGATCAACATCACTAATTATAGGGACACCAAAATAAAATGAGTATAAACCATTAGCATTAAGTGAGTATAAAACACCACTAACAACTAACAAAATAAAAAGTGTTGGTGGGGATGTGGAGAAATTGGAAGCTTTGTATACTATTGTTGGGAATGTAAAATGATATAGATGCCATGGAAAACAGTGTGGAGATTCCTGGAGAGCATAAAAATAAAGTGACTATGGAATGTAAAATGATATAGATGCTATCAAAAACAATATGGAGATTCCTAAAAAGCATAAAAGTAAAATTACCAGATCATTCAACAATTCCATTTTTGGGTTTATATACAAAAGAACTGAAATCAGGATCTTGAAGAGATATTCATATACCAGGTTCATGGCAGCCCTATTATCAAAAATCAAAAGGTAGAAGCAATCCAAGTGTGCATTAATGAGTAATTAGGTAGCCAGAATGTGGTAATACAATGGAATGTTATTTTACTTTAAAAAGGAAGAAAATTCTGACATGAAACAATATGGATAATCTTGGGGGCCATAATAGTAAGTGGAACATGGTAATCATAAAAGGTGATTCCACTTAGATGAGGAATTTAGAATATTCAGATTCATAGATAGAGAAAGAATTGTGGTTTCCTGGGAATGAGGTATGGGATTAATGAGGTGCTGTTTAATGAGCACAGAATTTCAGTTTTGCAAAATGAAAAACTTCTAGAAGTTGATTGTAAAACATATGAATTAATTGGTATTATGAACTTAAAAAGGATTAAGATGGTACATTTGATATCAGGTGCATTTTATTTATTTATTTATTTATTTTATTTGAGTTACAGTTTTAAAGCAGGTAGTAACATTCGTTGCAAACAAAGAACAAACTCTAAGTGTATTAACATAAAGTTATTATTTTCTGGTTCTTCACCTGGGATGTAAACAAATTAAGCATTTTAAAAATTGTTTGTCAGAACAAATTGTTTCTCTCATGCAGAATGAAGTATGAAAGATCTATCTACGCTATTGGTAAAAAAGGCCAAGTTCACCTGTAAGGAAACTCTGTGATGCCTGCAAAACCACCACCTGTGCACTGACATAATCAACATTTGACACGTAGTGCCATTTTATTCTGGGCAATTCTGAACAGGGGAAAAGGGACTAACCAATACTTCTTAGTATTGTATCTACTAAAGGCTAGGCATAGTGTCACGTGCTTCCGTGGTAACTGGCGCTTGTCTTCATCCTGGTACCGCCCACACGGCTCCTCCAAATAGCTTCCTTGAAGCAGGCACCGTGTAGTCCGGCTTGCTAAGTCCCCAGTGCCAGAACGGGATTTAGAACATGGCACGTATTCAATAAGTATGTTTCTAATTTGTGCATGTTACTACCGTAGTTTTTAAACTCATCATATTGCCTCCCAAAAAGTTAAGGCAAGATGGAGAGCTAGTAAACGGCATAACTATCATTTAAATCCAGTATATGGTTTTTCTTATTGAAAACCCTGGTTAGTTCTGTGACTTTCTCCTAAATGGAAGGTTACTATATTGAGAAGCTAGTGAAGAACCGAGGCTCTTCAGCATAAAGTAAATGAAATAGTGAATACAGAATTAGGTACCCAGCTCAGTGGATTCAGAAGCAAAATTAAGTCTGACATGTATAATGATAACAGTTGGCATTTGAAATAACTTCATGTGGTATTATGTGGCATTATATATTCATTAATTAGTCTACATAATACTTCATTATGTGAATCCTCATTACTGAATTTTAAGTACCTCAGAAACAACACCGAATTAGCAATTAAACCAAGTCACATGAATAGACAGACACAGTACTGCCTTCCATGAGCTTAAAATGAACATTCGTGTTCTTGGGAGTCAGAGCTCCAAAATCAGGCTTTATTTATACTAAAAGAAAACTGCTCTTTTCTTCCTTCTCGGGGGCTTCATTTCTCACGAAGCACTCACACAATTCAATGAAACATCCAAGGTCACTGCTTTTTTATATTTAATTTTCAGCTAAGTGACCAATTTTTAGAAGTTTATTTATGATTTGAAGGAAATTAGTCATTCATAATTTTATTATCCAATGTATTTCTCCATATGTAATTTCCATTTTCTGGCAATGAAATAACGAAGAATAAAAGTATAAAATATAAATTCTTTAACTGTGCTGAAACTTTCCAGTTTGAAAGGAAGGCAAATTGAACAAAGAAACCTTTACTTCAACATAAAGGAGTAGGGAAAAGCCCAAAAAAATTCTTGGTGAGGAAATTATGTATTACATTGCAAATTTTAACCAAATATATACTATACTGTGAATATTTTTATTTCCTTTTCCATGGGAGAGGTGGATAGGAGCAAGTTGTAATTGCTCTTTACTTTGTTTCCAAAAGAGATGTCTGCAAAAACAGGCGCAGTCTAGTTAAAATGGGATTTTGGAAAGGGAGAAGACTATTCTACATGGGTTTTTCCTATAACAAAGAAGCCCCAGGAGGTGATTAAGCCCCAGTTAGAGCCTTAAGGTAATGACACAAGTGAGAATGGCAGGCGAATGGGATTTTCCTCTGTGAATTCTGATTTTCTCAGGGCTTTCCAGAAGCAATATTTTTGGAAACCCAGAAAATAAGCTCTCTTGCTGCTTCTTCTGTCTGGTGTGGGAAGAGAAAGACCAATAACAGAAGTTGTGCAGGGCACTTGCCCCTTGATGATACCCTGTTTTGTATCAGGGTTTTGATGATACCCTCCCTTTTTCAGAGGAGGCAGAATTATTTTTAAAATAGATCAAGGTAGTAGACAAAAAACCTGAACTATAAATAGTTTTGGCCCTTTGTATAAAAGGCTTCAATAAGTTTCAGATTGTTTAAACAGAAGGCATCTAGTAACCATCACAACCTGTCAGGAGTATGACCAGGGTGGTGGCTGTTCAGGTCTTGAAGCTAAAAAACATCCACACAGAGGAAGATTTAGCTTCAGTAGGAGGCTCTCCAGGTGCACACAGCGAGGTGAGAACGAGCAGTGTCCATGTAGACAGCAGGAAGGTAGTATAGCTCTGTCTAGTGTCTCTGATTCCAGCTTAAGATGGATGAAAAGATGTCATTCTATCTTCAGCAACCCCGTAAGTGCCAATTTAACCACTAATATTACTCGTCAAGTGACAGTAGGAGGCAAGAGTTGGGATTATAAAGAAAAATATAGTCAAAACCTATATAGAAATGCTGAGAGTGATGCCTTCGATTGTGAAATGTTTAAAAAAAAAGTTGAAAATAGAGTCACACTTTTCCTCTCTTAAGAATTGCCTGTCAAGTTAGTAGTGAAGAAGTGTGAATGAAATAAGCTAATTTGTAAAGTAACTGATTCCAAACAGAGTTTATAGGGCAATCAGATGCAGCTGTGGTCTAGCCATATGTTGCACGTGTACATGCTTGTGGTATTCTACTTAAACCAGATTTGTGTACCACTTGTGAAGAATTTCCTTCTCCTAGACCAGAGAATTGCCTAGGCAAAACATGCAGAAATTCTTGTTAAACTTTCACAAGAGGTAGGCGGGGCGATGGTGCAGTATTACAGCATGTCCTTACAGTGCACAAGGCTCTGGCTTCACTTCACAGCTCCAAAACAGAAACCAAACAAGAACCCTCAGCCACTTCATGAGTAGAAATGCAGATGGCCAATCAACACTGCTCAACCTTCTACAAAAGAAAACCAAATTAGTAAAAAGTTGATTGTTAGTTTAAAAAATTTAGATGAATAATTTGAAGATATATTAGCAAAAATGAAGCCAAATGTGCAGAACTGCTGTGACCATAAAAATGCTGCAACTTTTCTCACAATCTATATCAAAACTTCATCCAACAAATTCACTTCTTAATGTTATTCTCAGGAGATGACTGGATAAGTATGAGGGATGATTGAAATATTGGAATGGCAACATCAGAATAGCTGACAAATAAAGTCGAGTACCCATGAATTGGTCCAATAAATTATTTAGTATTTGTATTATAGAAAACTATAATTTCTAAAAATGATATTATATATCTACATTTATTCAGAAGAAAAGCTTCCTCTAACATGGTTTTGGGTGAATCATGTAGATTAGAATACAGGATTTAGAAAAAGCCCACTAAAAATTCCACCTGTATTCATGTATGAGTCATATTTCTTTAAATTCTGGGTGAATCTTCACTACTAGTGGGACTAAAGGTTGTATTTAATGGTCACTTTTTTATTATCCTTTCCTGTTTAAATTTGGTAAAGCAAGTACATGTACAAAAACTCACAAATCCTATACTCAGGTTAATTTTGTTAAATCTTTCTTAATTCTTGTAACTATATATACTTTAATTTCAATATTAAACAAAATTAAATTTCACCAGAATTTAGATACTTTTTTGTTTGCTACTTTTCTCATTCTTACTTCCTTGGGGATGACTATTGGCCAAGTGATATTATTTGTACAACTTCCACCAATTAAAAAATTAGTTTCATTCCTCAAAAGACGCGAAAGGGAAAATGAATTGCAAAGGTTGCTGCTTGTTTGGCATTTGTGCAGATAATGATTTAAATACTCAAAGTGCTGTACAGGATTAATAAATTACAGCCACTTTTATTTTTCTTCTGTTCCTTTCCTCCATTTCCTCTGCTCCCCCTTCTTCGTCTACCTCTTCTCTAACCTTCTGTTAAGAATATACTCATTCCATCCCTTAAAGCCACACTGATAACGGTATTCTTTTAATTGGTACGTAGCCACAGTAAAAGTGGACCCAAAGCACAGTACTATGTATTTACTTACAGTTTTTTTACTCTTTCCTTATTTAAAGAATCTATTTTTAAATAAAAGGGTAAATATTTCCTGTTTTCGAAGTATTGAATTCTACCCTACAAAGGATGATCATGTTCTAACAAGGTTACAGATAGAGCTTGTTGGTGATCAAATTCTACTAGTGAATTTTACATTTAGTAAAACACAATGGTAATGTTCTAACAAGAATATAAGTACAGCTTAGAGCTAACTGAACTTGTAGTGAATGTACTTATTTGAGCTCAGGATATTGCAGCTGTCAAATCTCTGCAGGCTTCAATATTAAATAATCATCTTGTAGAAAAAACAGAATGAATAATACAGCAGAAAGCAGAATAATTTTAATAACTCTTATTAAATGGTTTTATATTATGAATAAATGAAGCCTACTATGCAACAACAGTAGGTTTCAATGCAAACATGAATGAAATTCACTTCTATTATGCAAGTTATAAAAGTGTTTTGAGTAGACAAAGAATTCACTAGTTTTCAATAGGCAAATAAGTTCTGTTTAACGTTTCAAGAAAAAGAGAAGTATTTATTGTTCTTTAAGTTTTTTTTTTTTCATCCTTTTTATGGCAACTCTTTTGAGGAGTAGTGCTACTCCAAAATAAAAATGACACAATTCGAGGTCAGTAGTTACTTGTGAGGTAATGACACTATGGAATAATTTCTATATTAACATTTTTGGGCTGTACAATCATTTGTCCTATATCGTTGATAGAAATTTTCTCCAAATTCTTTTCACCCAGGGTTTTTGCTAATTATTTCTGTGTAAAAATTTTGATTTATCCCATAACTACTGCTTTCTAAATGGATTGGGCCACTTACAGTATATATTTGATGAAAGATTCACTACATACTTTAATGAAATTAAGCCAACATAGAGGCACTGGGAACAGAATTAAAACAACTGACCATTATATACACAGAATTTTAAGTTGGGAAGAAGTTAATCCTGAGGTGGAATGATATGAAAAGTGTAGAGACTTAAGAACTATACATCAGTGATTCTTCTGATTGACATTTGTTATTTAAGTAGCAAAAACTCAATGATTTGTAAAAACTCAGTTGATTAATTGACATGCAATTTGAATAAGCTGAATTAACGCAAGGTTAATTAAACTATAATGACAGAGATGAAATTGTTGAAGTTGCTCTACTATCTGACTTAGAGGGGGCTTTCTTGTATTCATGTCGTCACTTTTAGAAAGCCAAATATCTGGACTCTTTTTATTTATTTATTTTTTGGTTTAAAAATACCATGTAATGGGAATTTACAAATGGCTTTACTTTATATTGTATTGTGTTCATCCTGCCATGTTAAAAGATCACAGATAATAAACTTGGATGTATGCTAAATTTCAATTACAACTCTGAAAAAGTAGGAAACATTAACCATATTATCGTTACAAAAGAGAAATTCCATGATAGATATATCTAGCTTATTAATGATAGATTAATTAAATTTTCACTCTTGAAGTGAGTGGGAAAAGAGAGTTATCTAAAACATTTGTCAAATATCCATTGACTATATCTGTATATGAAATATTCATACAAATTTTGATTTCATTTCAATTTCTTTGAAATGTAAAAAAAAAAAAACTCACTTCCCTTGGAAACCTGTGGATTTTCAATTGGAAGATGGTTCTCTGGAAACAGAGACTGAATATTTTCTGATAAAATTTTGACGATGATGACATTTCCCAAAACTCTTTAGATCTGATATGGGACCAAGAAATTTTGATCATTATACTTACATTTTGAAGCTGCTAGGTATTCTGTCTAGAGGCTATACTTTTAATTTTTTTTTCACCAAAGGAAATTGAACATTTCAAAACAAATCAAGCTACCAGACTTCCGCATAATCTGCTTTTGTGCTCTATTTCCCCCCAAGTTGCCTTTTTCCCCTTCTAGTTTCAGAGTTGACAAAGTGAAGTAACGATGCTTATCAAATAGTTTTGTGTCTTCACATATGACCCATTATCTTCGATAGTATGTTGGTCATTGTGTTTGAAATATTATTTGAAGAAAATGTTTGTGATTGATATCTTCCTTTGAAAAAGAGTTTCTTTAATTTTTCCTGATACACGAGAGCACCAAAAATCAAAATATATTCTGGAAAACAGAAATGACATGAAGTCAGTTAATAGGCTATTGTTGAAATAGTTTACTTCACATACAGAGTAACAACTAGAAAGAAGCTCCTTGAGTTCAGCCTTAGTGGACGTTATTTTCTCAGTGTGTCCATCCTTCATAAGCTTTGGACTCTACCATTTTTCTCTAGTCCTGAGTGAACCTCCTCAAAAATCAGAAGCTTAACCGATAATTTCTTCATAATGTATCTGGTTGTTTTCCAAAACTGTGCTAGTTGTCGTATGTCTCTGATTTTGCAGATGTTTTTGAACTTTTCATGTGTTTCTTTACACATGATACACATAGCCATTTGTAATCTGGTTTTGTCAGTGTCGTAATGGTAAGTCAATTTTTTATCCTGGAAGTTCTTATAAGTTTTTCTTTTTCCTTTGATTCTAATTGCACTTAACAAATCCTATTTGTTCGCGAAAGAGAAGATGACCACTAAGGGAATAACAGCAAGTGTGAGTGTCTCTGAATTTGTACTAGACAGAAGTAGATACTCTGAAAAGAGGAGTGGGAGATAAGGTCTGATATGGGAAGATAAATGAAAATAAAATCTACCTGGATTAAAATTCAATGTCTAGGAAGCGTGTGAAGGAAAATCAGACCACTGTGGTATCACAGCAACCAACTCTTCACCCCAGATCTTGTGTACACAAATTCCTGGGAAAAGATCAGACTGACAGACAGAGCCGGCTCTTCAGTAATGGCCTGACTGATGGAACACATTCAAAATTACTCTAACCACCCTACACAGCATAGCAAGTGAAACATATGCAACCTGGGAATTCAGTAAAGCCAAAAGCAGAACAGGGTGGAAAAGAATGCCACACATCTATGTCTTACAAACAGCACTGCTCCAGAAACTGTGAGTGGCATGTCTGTGTGGAGAGAGAGGGCTTGGCAAACACAGAAAAATTAAGTAGCACACTACTCTCACATAAAATGGGAGTGCTATTTTTGGGACATTTGGCACATTCTTCATGATTTCTGGCGGCTTCCTCTGGTGGGCCTCAAGCATCTGCTAGCCAAGGACTGCAGAGGCCAAGGAAAACCAAGAGTATCACAAGTGCACAGAGCAAAGAGTGGAGTAGGGGAGATCTGAGAGAGGCTACATTTCGGTGCCCAGCTCTGAGGGCAATTTGGCAGAGCCAGAACAGAGCGGGTGCTCTTCCAACTCTTCCCCTAGAAATTGGAAAGACCTGAAGTGGCATGAGGTCCTACCCACCACTATGCACTGGCAAAGGGGGCTCTCTCCTGAATCTTGGGGCCACCCTAGTTTTTGTGAGTGAGTGAGACTGATAGATGTCTACAGACAGACAGTAAATGGATCCTGAGCCAGGATCCTTTTGGCCATATACAAGTCAAGGAAAGCCTGTTGGGCAAAGACATAGAGATGCCTGTGATATTTAACCCCTGGATTGAGTAAGGCAATTGGATTCATGGAGACATGCAATGTGTTACATATATAGGACATCTTGCAACCAGAACACATGTTTGGAGGGAGGACCAACCTCACAGCTTCAGGCAGGCAACTGATTGGTCCACAGGGGGAAACTGCTTGGTGGCACTAAATCAGAATGTGAACCCAGTGTAGAGGGATGTAGTTACTGTTTCATTACTTCTTTGTTTGATTCTCATCATCTTGGTTGGTTTTATTTCCTGTTTGGATATATATATATATTTTTCTTCTGGTTCTTGCTTCTTTTTGGTATTGTTTTGCTAGTATACTTTATTTTTCAAGGTTTCCCTCTTTGACCTGCTCCCTCTTTTATTGGCCCTTCTCTCTGATTTTTAAAGTATCTTTCCTCTCTATTCTTTTTTCTCTAATCTTTCTCATTGTTTTGTCTCTTTGTCTTTCCCCTCTTCCTCTCCACATATCTAATGGCATAAATGTAACAGGAGCTTGTATAAGTGCATTAGAGAATAAGAACTAATTAGTCCTATAACTTAAATAGTACCATTCAAGGGAATATCAGGGTGACTCTCAATGAAATTGGGCTTACAGGATCCAAACAGAACTATTTGTATTAACAGATTCCAACCATCTCAGTGCCTCCCTCAATCTCTAAAATACGTTTCCACTCATCTATATACCTGCTCTTGCCTACACACATACTCTCTCACACACTTTCAATGCTAGCACTTTACTCCAGCTACAAAAATAATTCCAACAGAGTTCAACCTCCTATACTCTAATCTATTGACATTTCTATTACTCCCTCTCTTCCCACTGATATATTCCTTTCCTTTTTCCTCAACTTACTCTTCCCCATCCTCCACATCCCAGCTGAACCACAAATAGGACTATAATATAATATTATATAATATATACGTGACATTATCAAAACAAGTTTTAATATTTATGATTGATGCAGAATTGGATCTGTTGATGCTGTTATAACTAGTAGATATTCTCTCCTTCCAACACAGTGACAGAATCCAGTACAATGAAATTGAATAAGGTAAAAAATATCTCTTGCCTAATAAAGTCAAGGACACATCACTGGAAAACAGAACCTACTTAAAGAGATCTTTGTAACAACAACAGATTCCATTCACTCTATTTGACCTTAACCCTCAGCACACACACAAAAAAATAGAAACATAAAAAAAAGCAACAAAATCTTCTAAAGACTCCCAGCTCTCTCAAAGCAGGTCCAAGGGGCATCAACAGAGAGGAAATTAAACACTGTTTCACATCACTTAGTTGCACAAAATGATTAAAAAGGAAGCAAAGAAACTCAGTAATTTCAGAGATGACAGTGAACTAACAAACTGACCAATGTAGTTATGGGAGAAACAAAGAAAAATAATAAAAACTAATCAAAATGTTTCAAAATATGAATGACAAATTTACCAAAGAGATATACTCAATGAAAAGAAGATGCTAACCAAAAATCCTGGAGATAGAGAATTTTATTGAATTTTTAAATAGCAGAAATGACCAATGTGAAGATAGGGTTTCATAAATTGAGAAAAAAAAATGGGATCACATTATATACTCAAATAATCATTAAAAAAGTTAAAAAAGCTAGAAAAAAAATCATCCAACCTCTACTCAATGGCACTAAGAAGGCTAACTGAATATTAGAGTTAGAGAAAAAGAAGGGGCCAGTACACATGGCATAAAATGTTCTTTCTTTTGGAAAAATAGCAAAAAACTTTTCTCACACAGGTGCAAGAGGCTTATAGAATGCAAAATTACTACAATAGAAAAAGAAGCTCCCCATGACAATTCATAGTCAAAATCCCAGAAATCCAATAGAAAGACAGAATCTTAAAGGCTATCAGAAAAAAGCAAAAAATTACTTATAAATTTAAACCCATTCACATTGTAGTAGACTCGTCAACACAAAATTTAGAAGCCAGAAGAAATTGGAGTGAAGTCTGTCAAGCCCTTAATGAAAACAACTTCCAATACAGATGAATATATCCTGCAAAACAATCTTTAAAAAAGATAGAGAAATAAGGACATCCCATGACAAGGAACACATTGAAAACTTCACAAGCACAAAAGCAGCACCGCAAAATATACTCAGGAATATCCTAGATGGAGACAACAAAGCCAACAAAGCAAAAACGTTGGATTGATGGAATACATCAAGCAAGGGGAAGAGTTAAACAAAAGGGGAAAGCAAACATGTCAGCAACAGGAAAAGAATGTAATGACAGGAATAAGACAATACTTTCTGATAATAAACTTCAATGTAAATGGTCTTAAATTCTCAATTAAAAGATAGATTGGCAGGTAGAACGAAAAAACAAAACTTAATGGTCTTCTGTGTTCAAAAGTCTCATCTAGTTAAAAAAGAAATTCATAGACCAAAAATTAAAGGGCAGAAAACAAAACTGCATGCACCAGTGACTGAAAGCAGGAGTAGCAATTTTATTCTCAGACAAAATAAACTTCAAACTAAAACTTATCAGAAGAAGCCAAAGAAGGTCATTACTTGTGATTTAAGGGAACAATTCACCAGGCAGTGACAAGAGTTGTTAATATATATACATCAAATATAGGTGCACCTCATTTCATCAATCAAACACTACCAGACATAAAAGATCAAATAAATACCAACAAAATCATAGTAAATGACCTCAGGACATCGTTTCCACAAAGAGACAGATTAAACAAAAGTTACCAAAGAAATATCAACTGAACCAACCTTTGAACAAGAAGGCTTAATAAACAGCTACAAAATGTTCTACCCTACTAACAGAGAACATATTCTTCTCAGCAGCACATGGCACTTTCTCCAAAATAGACCACATAAGAGTCCATAAAAACTACTTAAATAAATACACAACAATCAAAATCATCCCTTGTATACTATCAGATCATAGTGCACAGAAAGTACAAATCAGTGGCAAATGAATCCACAGAAATTTTACAAATACTTGGACATTAAATATCACACTTCTGAACACTCCATGAGTCAAATAAGAAA
>PVJO010018690.1:0-36115 GCA_004026905.1 Hystrix cristata
CGTCTGTGGGCCGGCGCCGGGAGCCTCGTTGACATCCTTAACTGGTTCTGCCCTTCACGCTGTCACGTTGCCAACGTTCAGTCGGGGGAACCAGCCCGCCCAGCAGTAGGGGGAACTCATGCATGTGCCTGACGGGGACCTGGGACACTTTGGCGAGCGTGTCTCGGGGCCCCGGAAGCAGGTAATGGCCATAATAATCTGATATTTGTACAACCTCCGAGTCTTTTCAAAGCAAGCGGCCGCCCCTTAATTATCTCACACCCCTTTGGGAGCAGATAAAGCAGAGTTGTTACCCCCGTTTTATAGCTGCGGAGCACAGAGAGGTTCAGGGACAAGGCCAGAGCCACAAAGGAAGCTGAGATTAGGTTGGATTTGAGAGGAGGAGGGAACAGGAATTGAAGAGTTAGAGTAAAATAGCAACACAAACAGGTGTGAGTGTGTGTGTGTGTGTGTGTGTGTGTGTGTGTGTGTGTGTGTGCAGTGTGTGTTTCCCTCCCCAGGAACCTCATAGCATGGTCAGGGCTGTGAATGACTACTTCCTTCCTGGTTTCCTCCCTTGCTTTTTAAATATTATTTATTGATTGCAGTGATTAATGGGGCAACGTCTCCCTACTCTCCTGTCAGTGGACGTTTTAATCCCTCCTTGAAGGCCAAAGGCAGCACCAGCTCCTCTAAGGCACAGCTCCACCCAGGGAGACGGGGAGAGATGGACGCGATGCAGGACGTGGAGATGCAGGGGCGGAGAAGCTGGGCACAAGCGCACTGTGGCCTGTGATGCAGATGAGCCAGACCCCAAAGATGCCTGGCGGGTGCCTGGCAGGAGACAGCCTGCTCCAGGGCGACTCAGTGTCTCCAGCTTAGCCTGGAGTGCAAAGTGTTCTGTGCTCAGGCTTGGAAAGCTTTTCCTTTTCTTCTCCCCCCTTGCCAAGGGCCTATGACAAGAGCATTCCAGGGAAGTCACCCGGAAGGCACATTCTGCCCCCTTCCAGAGTTGGATTCTGCAGGCCAAGTTGAGAGCAGGGCCCAGGGATCGGAATTTTAGCACAAAATGACAATACAGACTACACTTTAAGAAAGACCGTGACGCCAACAGACGGTCACAGCTCATCTGAGTTGGAAGAGAGGAGGCAGAGGTCTTGAGCCGAAAGGCCACTGCTGAGGTATTGCTGGAGATAAACACACCTCTTTCCACCCCCACTTGAGTTTCAGCATCTGTTGTCTATCAACGGTGGAACCCAAGGAGGACCACAGAGCCGGTGTTTATCGGCCAGCTATGGTGTGGGAAGTGCATTATGAATATTAAGTCAGATATCTTGTGGCCACAGCTGCCCACAACAGCCGTCACGGGCATTGCAGCCCCGCAGGTCTGGGTCCATGTCTTGACTCTGTCTCACACAGGCTGCGTGATCGTGGACAATTAGCCATTCCAAACCTCAGTTTCAACATCTGCAAAATGGGCAGAGTTGCCCTACCTAACTTACAGGGCCGTCGTGAGGACTGGTTGTCCAAAAGTTTTTATTAAGTAATTTCAGTTGGTGTCTCAGTCTACTTGCTGTTATTATAACGGAATACCTGACACTAAATAATTTTTAAGAAAAGAGACTTATTTTGCCTCCTAGTTGTAGGGTTTGGGAAGGTCCTAAGCACAATTTCAACTGCCAGTGAGGGCTTCACACCATTTCAATTTGTGGCAGATCAGCGGGAGGCCAGCAAGGGCATGTGAATGGGAGAAAGGGGGTGCAGCTCCCGTGATAGTGAACCCACCATTCCTAGGAGAAAGGTGTGACTCCGCTTATGAGAGCATCCTCTAGTTGTTACCTAAAATGTCCCCCACAAGCTCCCTGTGTAGAAGGCTGGGTGGCCGGCTCACGGGCTTTGGCAGTGACTGGATCGCCAGGGCTCTAATGTCACCCAGGGATTCATCCGCAACCTGATGGCATTGTTGCTAGGTGAGGAAACAGGAAGTAGAGTCTGGTTAAAGATAGTGGATCGTGGAGTATGACTTTGGGGACCACTCTGGTCCCTGCCCTTCTCTCTTGGGCTTGTTGTTGCTCTCTTCGCTTCCTGGCCTCCGTGATGTGAGCAGCTTCCCTCCTCCATGGCTTTCTGCCATGATGTTTCTGCCTCACCTCAGGCTCACAGCAATGGAACTTTCTGACCATGGACTGAACTCTTCGAAACTTGAGCCAAAACAAACCATTCACCCTTAAATTCTTTTTCTTGGATATTTTGTCCTAAGGATAAAAAGCTGAAGAACAACATGGGGTCCATTACCTCAATCCAGTGCCTCCCCCAGGCCCCACCTCTGGTCACTACCACAAAGAGGAATTAATGTTCCAGGCATGGATGCCTAAGGAAATAAACAACAGCAGTCTGGCATTGATATGGGCACCGCGACACAGCAGCAGTGGCACAGGGGAACAGCCCCCACAGCGGGGCGCACACTCGGGAGGATAAGCCACTGGTGCACGTCTTAATTCCCACGTCACAAATAGAAATACCGGAGTTCAGGTAGACTGAATCACTCACTTCTGGCCCCACAGTTGGTGAGATATTGAAAAGGGACTGGATTTTGTTCCATTATATTCTGAGATCCCTGCTTTTCAGACTATTCCTAAGTCTGGAGGCAAACAGGGAAACCCAGTCCTAGAACCAAAGAAGAACAAAGCCTCAAAATTGAGGAGGCAAGGTCACTCTTCACAAGGATCCGCCTGGAGAGAGCAAACAAGCTCAGGCTAGCTTGACTCATGAGCCCCGTGGCTCTAAGAAAGCTTCTATTCCCCTCTCTCCCTCTCTCTCTCTCTCTCCCTCCCTCCCTCTCTCTCTCTCTCTCTCTCTCTCTCTCTCTCTCTCTCTCTCTCTCTCCTCTTTCTTGGGAGGCTTGGAGTTAATCGAGAAACCCAAACAGGGATGACCCAGGATTGAACTAGTCTGGCAAGGAATGGTACAAGTGAGAAAGCAGCCAAGAACTGAATTCATTCCAACAAACAAGAGTATTTCCTGGGCACGGTCCAGAGTGGCACCAACTCTGAGAACTTCTGAAATGTCGTCTAGGAGAGGAAGGAGTGGAGCAGCAAACTCAATTTTGCTCTTGGAACTCTCAAAGATGAGGAGGAACCGGCCTATTCTTAGCTGCTGTCTGGGGGCTCGGTGAAAGCTTTCTTGCTTGAATTATAGACAACAAGAGCATTTATTAACTCCCTCCCAGTTGCAGCCTGGCTGCTAAGCAGATTCCAGGAGATATTATCTGGAAGGTGCATCACTGTGTATAAATATTTCAGAGGTCGGGACCCAGCACAGAGTTTGAACTTTTAAGGGGCTGAGTGTGTTTATCAAGGGATGAATATTTAGGCTTCATTTCTGGGTGTTGGGTAATCTTGCAACCGCTTTGCATAGCTCCTCAGAGCAAATGCCGATTGCCTTATGAGGGCCGGGACTGAGGCCAAGATAGCATCACAAAGCCTCGCTTGCATGGGTAGGTTCTGGCTCTGCATCCTCGGGGCATCTTCAGGCAAGAATCCTTAAATCAAATTTCTAAAACTATCTCTTCCACGAGAATTTCATAAAGAAGTACTTCTCAAATTGCATTATCGTAGGACACATATCTGGGGAACTTGCGAGAATGTAAATTGTATTAGGGAGTCTAGGGAAGGACTCGAGATTCTCCGCTTGCTGGTCTCCAGGCGACACTCTCCATAGGAAGTTCTGGACCTGCAGTCCCCAAGCTTCTTAGCACCAGACTAGGGTCTGGTTTCATGGAAGACCAAGGTACAGGATGGTTTGGGGATACTCCCAGTGTGTTACTAGTATTATTACACTGTAATCCATAATGAAATAGTTACACGGCTCGCCGTAACGCAGACTTAGTGGGAGCCCTGAGCTTGTTTTCCGGCGACTACGTGGTCCCATCTAGGGGTACTGGGAGACGGTGACACTTGAAGTGTGTTGTTTGTATCTGGTCTACTCCATAATCTCATTTTGGTTGCTGTCTCTGCTGAAAGGATGAAGAAAGGATGCTGGAAATGGAAGCAGGCTTCTAAGTGTTTTTGTGGCAATCTCAGAATATTCCGCCTTTACTTTAACGCAGAATGTATAGAGAATTGAAATTGTCTCAAGTACGGCTTTAAGGCTACTGTCATTTGCAATCTCAAACAGTCGATCCTCTTCTAGCACAGACTAAGTCAGTTCACCCAGCTTATTCGAGCTGGCTCATGGATTCATTCCTTCCAAGCTGAGGGGTCTTTTGAGGCTGGGAAGTAATGATCAAACTCTTTTGAAAGCTGAAATAGGTGGTTATGCTTTGGATGGGAAAAACAAGGCCCTGAATCAACCTCTTTCAAAATTTCTGCTCATGTTTGAAACAAGTTAAAATCCCAATGTTCACTGATCAGGCCCGTAATTCCAATCGGGCTTTGAATGCAGCCACTTTATCTTCCAAATTGATCACACTTGTCATTCTTCCCTGAAGTGACACTTGGAGTTTGCTGAGCAGGTTGAGTGTATCACACAAGGAAGCGAGTTTTGTGATCCCTTCTGTGTGCTGCTGGCAGTGGCCGTTTTTCTAAAAGAAATCTCTGGAGTGGCCCTCGTAACTTAAAAATGGCAGTGCACCTGTAGAAAGCCACCTCGCTTTTGTGTTTAAGAGAAAAGTGTGTTCTACGTCCACCTCCTCACAGAGTTGAACAAACTAGTGTGAGTTAAGGGCACGTGCTTGAATGTGACTGCCAATGTTAGTCATCTCACGAATGTGTTGCTAAGATCAGGTGAACTTTTCCGCTAGCTAGCATTTCTCTACGTATGATGAAATGTGAAGACTCATAGTCAGAAGCACCCTCTTTGACCGGAGTCGTGAAACCATAAAGCCATCCAGTCAGGGCAGCCGCCCCGCCCGTCCACGGGCTGGCACAAAGCGGCCAGTTCAGGGTTCCTGATATGCAGTCGCTCAAAGGCTTGAACGGTTCTGCAGCCGTGGCGTTGCGTGGCAACAAAAGCGCACGTGACAGATCATCGTGCGTATCTTCCCGAAAATCATATCACACAAAACCCAGCACGGATGCCTTGTTTCCAACATCTGTAGGCTCGTGGGCCTGAACTACCCACCGCCTTAGCTCATTCATCCTCCATAACAATTGTGCCTCCGGACCCTCGGCTCTTCCGTCAGTTCGCCTATTTTTGGTGCTGGCCGAGAGAGGAATCTGCGCCACTTTTCAAACAACTGTGTCTCCTAGAAGTTCATGACAAACGTCCCTCGCAGCAGGCAGGATCAATTCTCTACCAATCGCGAAGGGCGTCTCAGCTTTCGCAGTGCAGTTAGCCAATAGGAATGATGCTCTCACTGCAGACAGCCTTGATGACGGGATGGTCTTCAGTAATTGCTTCTGCTCTTTGTGTTCCGACTTTTGAAAAATTCCACAAATTTGTCTTCTGATACAGGGTGCTTGGTCTCTGTATACCGGAGCAGTTTTGAAGGTTTCATGGCTTTGGTGGAGGGCTCTTTGCTAAATATTATACAAAGTGGGCTCGGAGAATGTGACCCCGTAATTTAAGGGTTGCAATGGCTCCATAACTTGAGTAAGACTCTTGGTGTTTTCTTCTAAATGCGTCTTTCTTTTGGTTGACATCCTGGAGTCTTCTACTGTCTCGTCGTGGGGTCTTTTCTCATTTCCAAGGAAGCTGTCCAGTGACTTTTTAAAAACTCGTTTTGGCTAGGATTAGCTTGAGAGACTACTAAATCTGTGGCTGAAACAAGTGCACGGTGTTGGAGAGATGCACAGACAAACGTGATAAATGAAATTGCGTGTGGAGCCGGGTGTGGTGGCACACGCTTGTAATCTCAGCACTTGGGAGGCTGAGGCAGGAGGATCAAAGAGAGTTCAAGGCCGGCCTGAGCTAAATAGTGAGTTCAAGGTCAGCCTGAACTGCGTAGTGAGACCCTGTCTCAAAAATAAAAGTAAAACATAAAATAGCGGGTGGGCCACATGTGGACTGAAATAATTGTGGAATTCTGACTTAACACTTGTTGCCAGGTGTGGCTATAGAACTGAAGTATTTCAGCTCACTTGTCACTGTACAGCCTGCCAGCAAATGCAGGTCAGTTGTCACTTGCACACACTGATATTTGCCATGTGTCTGCAAACAATGTGTTTGTTATGGTCTCTGTAAAGTTGAACCTTTCCGCTAATCTTCGTCTCCCAGGGCTAGCATCACCATCTCAGCTCGACCTCAGATCCTCCAGCCTTGGATTCTCATAAGAAGTGGGCAGGCTAGAGCCCTCACGTGTGCAGGTGCCATAGAGCTTGCACTCCTGAGAGTCTAACGGCACCATCGCTCTGGTGGGAGGCGGCGCTCAGGCAGTAAGGTGAGGCCTGGAGAGCAGCTATATAGGTGAAGCTTAGCTCGCTTGGGTCTTGCCTCTTGTTGTGCAGCCTGGTACCGGTTTGGGCTGAGTGTCGGGGACCCCTATTCTAGAGTCTTCTACTAGGTCTCCTATAGCCACATCATTGATTATACTCTGTGGCTAGAAGATGCATTTTTATCAATTAGGAAGGCATCCAGCTGCAAATAAAGGAACACCCAGCCTGAGTGGCTTAAATGGGCAGAGTATTTTAAAAGTTAATTAACTAAAATTGACAAATAGAAATTGCATGGTTTGTGATATACAACATGATGTTCCCATACATGCATAAATTATGGCAGTTAAAGCAATCTAATTAATGTACCTATAATCTCACATTTTTGTATGTGGATGTGATGAGATTATTTAAGATCAACTATGTAGATACATTGTTATTAACTGTAGTCATCATGTTGTATAACTGATCTTAGGAACTTATTCTTCTGTCTAACTAAAATTTCATGACCTTCAACTAACATCTCCCCATCTCCTCCCTCCCTCTCCAGCCCCTGGTAAACTCCTTTCTATGAGTTTGATTCTTTTAGATTCCAAACCAATGTGAGATCACACAGTGTTTATCTTTCTGTGCCTGGATTATTTCATTCAACATAATGTCCTCCAGATTCATCTATGTTGCAAATGACAGAATTGTCTTCTCTTCAAATGCTTAATAGTATTCACTTTTAATATGTGACCCTCCCCTAAAAAGAAAGTCACCAAGGCAAGCAAAAATAGACTTACAGGATTACACTAAACTAAAATGCTTCTACGTAACAAGAGACTCAATCAACAGAATACAGAGAAAACCTTCAGAAAGAGAAAATATTTTCGAACCACACATCTGATAAGGATTAACACCTAAAATAGATAAGAAATGGCTACAACTCAATAGCAAGGAAACAAATATCTTAACTAAAATCTGGGCAAAGGATTTGAATATGCATTTCTTAAAAGAAAAATACTAATGACCAAAATATGAAAACATGCAAAAATACTCAACATCACTCATCATGGGGGAAATGAAAATAAAAATGACAGTAAGATATCACCTGTCAGGATGACTATTATCAAAAAGACAAAAACAATGAGTGTTGCTAAGGTTGTAGGAAAAAAGGAATCCTCGCATAGGGTTGGTGGGAGTGTAAATTGGTTTGGCCACTATAGAGAACAGTATGGAGGCTCCTCAAAATATTAAAAATAGAGCTACCATATGATTCATCAACCCCATTTCTGGTTGCACCCCCAAAGGAAATGAAATAAGTATGTGATCACAACCAAGCAATTCTGCTCACCCGTGGTTGGCTGATGGGCAGGCACATGACCTTATGTTGGCCAATGAAGCATGAGCGGAAGTTTCTTGGTTGCTGGTGGGATTGGTATCTTGCCGTTGTAAAGGAAACTGGAAACGACAGTGACGAAGAAAGGATCTAATGTGACAACTAATAATAAGCTTTCTGGAGAAGTGAGCAGGGAGCAAAGTCTGATTAGAAATACACACACCGGAAGGCTCAGCAGTACTGTCTCTAACACTGATTATTGAGTTATATGGACACTGATTTTCCTCTTCTTTTAAACCAAATGTATACATTAAATATAAACTAATTAAGGTTTTACGTATGTGTGTGTACTTGTTTTAACAAATGCTTAGAAATAAAAATATGAGAAAAATCCCCGAACATGGGACAAATAGTCTCTATTTTGCCTGGATAATATTATCATGCCTAGAAAAGATGTTCAGAACTGTGGCTGCCATCTTGCAAGCATAAGAAGGCCCTAAGTTGGGTGGGGCTCCACCTACTGTTTCTTCTCATCTATTTAGCAAACATTCTTGGGGCACACATGTAGATGGTGTGTGCTAGGTGTCAAGAATACCAGAGTAATTTCAGTCTTCGGATGATTTATTTAGGCCAGTGAATAACCAACAGTGAGAGTGGTCTATGGATGCATTCATACATAGACATCCTAATATTGGACATCAGTTTATTCAGCTTGGTTTGCTTCTGATAGAATAGTCCCTCTTTGATCACAGGAGATATGTCCCAAGACGCCGAGGGGGTGCTTAAAACCGTAGATAGTAAGGAACCCTATAGACTGCTTTTTCTTACACAGACATCCCTAGGATCGAGTTTATAAAAAAGCACAATAAGAGACTAACAACATTAACTAGTAATCAAGCAGACCACTTATAACAATTTACTGTACTAAAGTTTGTGTGAATATTAGGGTTTGGCTCTCACACCCCCCCAAGGACTCGTATCTTCAGAGATCCGGCTTTGGGAAGGGGATTGCCATGAGGTCATCACACTCAGCGCTGAGTGACTCTTGCATGAGTTTAGAGGTAAACGTCCCATTAGAAGGTAGGGCCAGGTCAGAAGAGTGGGTCGCGGAGGTTTGACCTGGGACATCCTGTCTCCCTCTGTGACTCTTCCCCTCTCTCTCTGCTTCCGGCACCATGTGTTTCCCCCATGCTATTTCTGAATTTGTCAGCTGACCACAGACTGAAACTGTGAGCTAAAATAAACCATTTCTCCTTTAAGTGGTGGGTGTTGGGTAGAGTCCTGGTGCCAGAGAAGGTGGCTAAGACAGTGGAGATGGGCACTCTCTGAGAGTCAAGACAAATATTAATAGTTTTGAACCACATTTGAGCACAGATAAGTGAAACAACAGATTGAAAAAGTCTCATTGTAACTAAAGTCATCCAAACACGAAGGCTTTAGAACACGTGTACTCTGTGAGTACATATATGTTGTTGACTGGCTGGTGGGAAGGTCCCCCGTACGTCCTTGGTAAAGGGTGGCATATTGCTAAGGTGAAGCTTGGTGCATGTGACAGTCCTTCTGGGGCTTACAAGGAGAGGGGACTGCAGGGCTGTAAAGCCACTTATTGTAGGTCACAGAAGACGGCCCCACAGGAGGCACTCAACTCCAGGAAAGGGTTTCTCAGGTTACTGGAAAGAAACACACTGGTGAATTCCACTTACGAAGAACAGCTGAACATTGCTACCTCATGCCTGAAAGGACACATATCTTTCTCTTATTGGACTTCATAAAACTTTTGTATATTAACTAACAAGTTAACAGAATTTGACATGCAAATTCATTTAAATTAGAAGCTGTAAAAACAGTGTATAAATGAAATTACTTTTCTAAAAAGCCCAGATTTTAGACAAAGCCATGGGAGGCCCTTGGGAAACCTCTCTGGACAGTTGGGTTTGGTTCTATTTTATCTCTTTTTTGATGTTCTGGTACTAAGTTTCAACTGAAACTTCACTTTGCCTTGCCTGCCCAGAATCCAGGAAAAGAAGCCGACACACTTGATTTCCATCCTTCACCTTAAACTTCCACCACGAGACCCAGACAAAAACCAATGTGTACTCAGATGAGAGCAGTAATCAGTTTATTAACTCCATGTGATGAGCAGTCATTGAATAATGACTATATTCCAGGCCTTATTCCCAGCGCTGGGCGTATCCAATGAATAAGTCATGTGTTTCCTTCCAATAATCTGGCTGTAACTGACTGAGTCCTTACTCTGCATTAGCCACTATTCCAAGTGCTTTCTGTGGCACCTCCGTGGTACCCTTATAAGGCAGAGAGAATTTTGAATCCCCATTATCCAAAGGAAAAATTTGAGGTCGAGAAAGGTCCAGTGATTTCCCAATGTCTTCTTTACTTTCTCATAACTGGGACACAATAATCAACATTGGCAACTAAAAGGAGGCGAGGTTTATTTGGGCTCACGTTTTAGAAGTTTCAGTTCTTACACAGCCAGCAGCAGGGCAGAAGGGCCTGGTGGAGGAAAACCTGCTCGCCTAATGGCCGCCAGGAAGTGGAGAGTCAAGGGAGAGCTGAGAAAGGAGCTATACCCTTCCGGGCCATGCTCACAGTGGTCCATCTCTTCCTCCCAGCCCCCACCTCACAGCAGCAGGCCAGCTCCACCACCCCATAGCCCAGTCACTGTGCAAATGAGGCTTCGGGGGCCATTTTAGATCCAAACCCAACACCCAGTATCACGCGATTGGCAGACAGAAAGCCAGGAAGTAAATGGAGATATCTGGCCCTGAATGCCTGACCTCATCTGTGACGGTCCCCCTGCCAGCCCACCCGGCCCTTCTGCTGCAGGCTTGCTCAATATCGGCACTGCCAGAACATGGGCTGGGTCACGCTCTGCCGTGGGCATTTCCGGTGTACCCGAGGATGTTGAACAGCATCCCCGGCCTCTGCTCACTTGATGTCAGTAGCAACACCAGCTTCGTGACAGCCAAACATGTCTCTAGTCATTGCCCAATGTCCCCTGGGCCTCCTTCCAGTGACTCATCCCATAAACTTTGGAGACATCTGTGACTCTTGTCTTTCTCCCACATCCTCACAGCCAATCCGCTAGGAAATTCTGTTCCTTTGCCCTTCACCCAGCACCCAGAATCCCGCCACTGCTCTCTTCCCACACCCTGGTGCAAGCGCTGTCACCTGGCCCGGCTGAATTATTTCATCAGCCTCCCCTGGTCTTCCAGCCTCTAGTCTTTTCTCCTACAGTTTACCTCCAGGAGAGCAACTAACAGGAGATATTGGAACCCTAGTTTGGAGTGTGTCACTTTGTGGCTCAAAATCCTGCTAGGAGTCCCTCGTTCCCTGAGAGGAAAGGCACACACTGTAGAGGGGCCCCCGAGTCCCACACGGTTGTCCCCCGGTAGAGTGTCGTTCCCCGAAGAGAAGCCTGGTTGCCCCTTCTGCTCGCAGTCACTCCTCCTGTCCCAGGTCATGCTGGCTTCCTCCTGTGTCCCCCAAACACCCAGTGGATTAGCGCCAGGGGCTGTGACCCTGGCTGGGCGGTCTCCATAGCTGCTGCTTGTTCCCTTCAGTCCTGGAAGCCTGGAGTCGGAGGTCAGGTGTCCTGCGAGTTTGTTTCTGATGAGGCCTCTTTTGCTGGCTCTCAGATGGCCCCCTCTGGCTGCCTTTTTGCTGGGATGTCCCTTTAGGTCCCATCCTGGTATTGCCTCTTCTTCTTACAGGGACACCTATCATCTTGGACGAGGGCCTCACCCTGATGACCTCACTGAACCTCAACTAGCCCAGAGAGACCTTCTCCAAATCCAGGCACAAGGCGGCCGAGGGGATCCCCGGATGCAGATGCCAAGGGCGGAGTTACACCTGCCAACAGGAGGCTCCTCCCACCTCTGTGACTGACAGGCATCCCTCAGCGAGCTGCGTGAGTAACTCCCTCACTCCTCCTCAATTCTTACTTAGAAATCCTTTCGCTGCATTCTCACCCTGCCATTGGCTTGCTTTCTGTCACAGCCCCTCTCCTTGGGCTCTGTTTTAATCTCTGCGAGGCACCAGAACCTCCTAGTAGTCTCCTGATTGTGCTAACTTGAGATGCTCATGAATGTGTGTCTTGGGGTCGCCTGATTCCAGCGATGGCCGCGCCAGTGTCTGGTGTGAACGCTGTGCATCCGCATGCCAAGGGACACCCCTGGTGTGGGCTTGTGCACAGAAGCCGCTGTGCAAAGGGAGGGATGACTTATTCAGGATCCAGCCCCACACACTGTGGCTCTGGGTCCCAGAAGCTTAACATCTGAAAGATACTGCCCAGCAGACAGGAGATGGGGGTAAAAAACAGGCAATTTCCAAACGGCGTGATTAATGAAATAATTAGAGCAGTGTGCTCCATGCAAGCTAGCAGAAGGGACTGTCATTGCCTTGGGCTGCCTAGGGCGTGTGTGTGTGTGTGTGTGTGTGTGTGTGCGATGTGTGATGTGCATGTGCACACATGTGTCTTGAGGAACAGGATATTATTCAAGAAGAGCTCCCAAAAGAAAACATGTAGACACTTGCTCTTTGACAACATCAAAAGTGACTTTTTATTACCATTACAGAAGAATATATGTTGGCTGTCAAAAAAAATCAGGAACCGCTGATGAGCAAAAAGAAAATACATTACTATGTTCTCATCATCGTTTATGTTCCTAGGTATAGTTTTCAAAATTACGTTTGTGTTTTTTTCCCATTAAAATGGAATCATACTGTGTGAATCACTGGCTTGTAGTTGGCATTTTTCACTGGCCTATCCCTTAGGAGCAATATTCAGTGGGTCTTGAGGGATGAGGAGGAGTTTGTGAGGCCAGCAGGGAAGTGGTGGGAGGCAGGAATGTATGAAGATGCAGAGGGGTGTGGGGCTACAGGTCAGGCATGAGTCGATTCGGATGAGTCTGCCGGAGGGTGAGGTGGTCAGAACACAGACAGAGGAAAGGGCTGAAGAGGGACTGGAGTGTGCTGTGGTAAGAGTGTGGCCTCATCCTGTGGCCAGGCCGCTGCTTCCCCAAGGCGACGACACAAGCCACCAGTGGGATGTGAAAAGATTTTAGGAGATAATAAGAGAACAGAATCATATAAGAAGAAAATTGTTCCTTTTATCATTTCTATTAGTCCCTCTATTTGGTAGAACAAAAAGTGCCCATCAGGGCCAGTGACTTTAGCCCCGCAAAACCTCCCTATTTTACAGAACAGAAGAACCTCAGACTCAGAGCCTTTAATAACCACTGCTCAGAATACTAGAATAGTGCTAAAATTGGAAATATTTAGAATATTATATTATTAAAAGAATCGTCTCGACTATACTTGCTTTTACTATCAGTCAATCATTTTTTCTACAAACACTGAGCGCCTGGTGGGTGCCCAGCTCCTGTTCTGGGGGTTCTCTTCATGGCAAAGCGACGGTGCTTCTTCTGTTCATGTGACAGTATGGTATGACTTGGTCATGACGTTTCTTTATGACGTGTGCACTGACCCTTGTTCTCCACCCTCAGTCCAGATCTTTAAACCCTAACCCAGTGCCTTAGCATGCGATGACTGTGTTTGGAAATAGGGTCTCTATGCGTTTTTATTTTGTGGTGCTGGCGACTGAACCAAGTACTTGTTCTACCCCTGAGCTACATCTCCAACTCTGAGACAGGGTCTTTGAAAGGGGAAATAAGCTAAAATGAGGCCAGCCCTGGGGTTGGCCCCAATCCAATGTGATGGGTGTCTTCATAAGAGGAGGCGATCAGGACGCAGACAGGCATGAGCAAAGACCACATGAGGACACGGGGTGACAGCAAGCCAAGAAGAGAGACTTCAGAAGAAACCAGCGCTGCCTACGGCTTGCTCTTGGACTTCTGCCCCACAGCAGTGCAGGAAAATAAATTTCTGTTTTGTAAGCCACCCCATCTGGGATGGTTTATTACAGCAGCCCTGGGAACTAACACAGAACATAAATCCATTTGTGTTATAAAAGGGCCTTTAAGTGAACCGTGTTGAGTCATCGTATCAGTGCAATGGAGATAAGGCAAACTCACGGAAAGACACCCCCAAAAACAAGCCTGCAGGGGAGTCTTGGAAGCAGACCGTGGAGTAACCAGATCTGCAGGGATCCATGAGGCGGGTGGGCTGTGAAGGGTCCAGAGAGCGGGGACCTGGAACACACAATCTTGGGCACTTGGCTCCTGATCCCGTCCAGACACAGGCCACAGTGTTGAGGTGGAGACGTGTCCTCATGCCCAGCTCCCAGTCAGCACCTACTGTGCCCAGTCCAGACAGGAGTCTGCACCCTTCTGCGAGCCCCTTCTGTGCCTGGCCGCCCCGCTGCTCCTCGGCCTGGGTCCCCTCACCCACCTCTGTGCTCTGTGGTCTCTTGCACCCTCACTGTGCGCATTCACTTCTCACTGTGGGAGTGGTGATGTGGCCGAGAACTTCCGCTCCTGTCCTGGGCTCTTCCCCACAGGACTCTCCCTGTGGGAGTGTCACGGCTACCCATCCCACGAATGCCACTCTTTTCCTGTGACCTTCTTGGGCCAATGAAATACGGCGTGCGCCACTTCAGAGCACAAATCATCAGAGCCCCTGAGGGGTCCCTCACCACCTGTCCCCTCCGCACGCAAAAGGCAAGACTGAGAATCCTGCACAGCTGAGCTGAGCTGAAGGTGACCATGGTGGCCACAGCGTTGCGAGGAGTACTGTCACATGGGCCTAAAATTGAGGGCTGTTTGTTATTACAGCACAACACAGCCGAAGCTGACTATGCTGTTGGCTTTATCTACTTCCTCCCTCTGGGTGCGGACAATACCAAGGACCTAGTTCTCATCATTATCCTCATTTTGCCAACAAAGACACTGAGGTCCAGAGACCTGGCTTCTTGTCCAGAGTCAACCCTTATAATCTCGAGTGGGCCACACTGCCTGGGTTTGGGTCCCAGCTCTGCCACCCCAACGAGTAACTCGCGTTCTCTCTCTGTACCAGGGATGGCAGTAATAACTCCTGCAAAGAACTCGTGCAAGGAATAAACTAGTTCATGTTCCTGAGCAGGCAGCACAGCTCCTCACACAGAGCCCCCAGGCTGGGCTCTTACCCTAAATATAATCCAGTGCAGGTGATGCACTATGATTACGAAGCAGAGATCTTGGACGAGCCACTTTATTTCTTTGAGACTCAGTAAGGTGAAAATACCCAGGTGTCCCCAGAGTCTTTTGATTTCATGGAAAACACCTAAATGGAGGCGCTAAGAGGTGTGGATCTTTCTGCATGGCTCACTGAGCGAGACCAGCGACGTCCTTGCACCCTGGGGACCCCGATGCTCCCTCTGTGACCCAGGGCTGCCCTCCCCAGGCTGACCGACGTCCCAGAAATGCCCAGAAGATCCCATGCTAAGGGACAGATGAAGGCACCGCAGAGTGCCACACGAGGCGATAAATCATCTCTGCACGTGGGAACGGAGGTGTTATTCTGCTTCCTCGTTTTCTGCCTCCCTCCTTGCTGAGAATTCAATTAAAAATGACACACCTCTGTTGCCCAAGACAAGAATATTTTTAAAAAATCGAAACCAGTTCTTTAAAAAAAAATTCCAGCCTCAGCCACAAGCCCCAGGCCCCAGCACACACTGTCCCTGGGGGAACAAGGTTTTAAGCCTGTCTTTGCTCTGGCAGGACAGCCCGGTGGCTGGGACCGGCGATGGCAGATGCCGTCTGCTCCAGGGCTGGAGAGCGGAGGCCGGCGCTCAGAGGGGACGTTGGCGGCGACTTTATCTCTGAGCATCGCGCGCGGCCGCAAGACGCGTGGCCTGATCCCCCAAGGCTGCCACTGTCAGGAGAGTAGCCAGGTGGGATTTGGAAACGAAAGGAGCCCTGTAACCTGACGGCTAGGTCTTTGCAGGAATTGGAGACACCGAAGGAGAAATATTGCTGCTACGGATGACGACCGCATGGAACTCTATCTAGATGTTAGCTTCTGTGGTCCCCACCTGCACCATCCCCCTACATTCCTTAAGTACTCTTTGTTGTTTTCTTAAACAGCATCCCCTCCATGAGCACGTGACCCTGAGACAAATACCTGGAGAAGACTGGCTGGACGTCACACACTCCTGGGTTCAAACCCCAACCACAGTGCTTGCTCACCATGTGACCACGGCAATTAATTTCGGAGTTTCACTCTGCTCATGTGTAAAATGCGGGTGGAAACAAAAGGATTTAACCTTCCAACTCGCGTGAGAATTAAATAAGGTCAGTGGCTACAAAGAACTTTGCACGATGACTCTGTATTCCTCAGAGTTCTTGGGTAAACAGAACGTGTACCAGTCTGGAGACAAATTTAATTGAAGCAACTAGATTGTGCAGGCAGGATCTGGGGAGAGTCGATGTTGTAGGTCAAGTCCAAAGCTGGTACTGGCAGAATTTCTTTTTGCTCGGGGGAGGTCTTTGAGCTACTTGGGCCTTCAACTGATTGGACAAGGCCCACCCACATCGCCCAGGGCAATCTGCATTAGTCAAAGTCTACTGTTTTCACTGTTAATCTTATCCAGAAATCATCTTCACTGAAATATCCAGAATGACATTTGATAAAATTGACACATCCGAAAAATCATCATAGCTGGGGAGAGATGTTTGATAACAGAAAACTATTTTATAAGTGGGAAATAGGTTTAGAGGTTATATGAGTATATGGGTACTTCAAGGAAACCAATCCTAACCTTTCCTATTGATCTTAACTTCCTGTTGTTCTGCCAGACAGCAGCTTAATGAGGAACATGACTGCTTTCTTGTTTTTTCAGTCCTGGAGATTTGAACCTATGATTAGGCGAATGCTCTGGCACTAAACTACATCTCAGACCTTCTCTTTTCTTTTGAGATGACTCACTGAGTTAGCCAGGCTGGCCTCAAAACTGCAATCCTCCTGCCTCAGCCTCCCAAGTAACTGGAATTACCACTGTATCTGACTAGGAATGTGATTTTTACTTGTTAGCTTTCGCTGCTGAGTCTCAACCAATCACAGTGCTGCCTGGCACACACAGGTTGAGTATCCCCAGTCCCCAAACCCAAAATCCAAGATGCGCTAAAATCTGAAAGTTTTTGAGTGCTGACATGGTTGTCAAAAGATTTCAGATCTTGCAGAATTTCATATTTTTGATTTTTGGATTAGAAAGACTCAACTGCTTTGAAGTGAAATCAGTCAGACACACATGTTTAAATACCATGCTGTTGAGAGCTTGCCTCGCAAGTACAAGGTCCTGAGTTCGATCTCCAGCACTCAAAAATAATAATAATAATAATAATACCACATTGTTTCTCCAGTGTGAGAAACTGAGAGTGTAAATAAGGACTAAAATGTACAATATTGGTAAAGGGAGGAAATTGTTCAAATGGGAAGGGGAACAAGGGAGGTGAGAGGGGAAAAGGAACACAGGGACCAGAAAAAAGAAAGAAAGAATAGAAGGAAAAAATGGAAACAGAAGTTTTGTAAAATAGGGAGGGGAAGACAGGTTGAAGGGGTTCAACAAGCAAGCAACAAGGTATATCATGTGCTGGTACAAATCTCCTATGATGAACGCTATCATTATGTACAGCTAAAATGTACCACTAAAATAAAATTAAAAAAAAAAAAGAAAGACTCAGCCAGTAAAGTCTAAGCAAATATTCCCAAATCCAAAAACATCCAAAATCTGAAGCACATCTGCTCCCAAACATTTTGGGTGAGGGAGATGCAAGCTGTAGTAGACGCTCAACAAACAATTGTAGAATGAATGATCGAACAAATGAATGAAGGTCAAGGGCCCAACTCGTATCTGTTACATTTTCCTTCATGTCTGTATCTTGACACACTTTTGGCCCAGCAGAGATAAGGGCCCTGCGGAGGCCTCCCGTGCTGTGGAATGGGCCTGCGCGCCCGTGCAGGCTCCGTGGGCTTCATTTGGTGTCAGATACGCTTCTTCTTTCTCTTCACCCTGGATTTCTGGCAGCAGAAGACCTAGTTAGGATGCGCGGGGTGAGGTAGCTCAGATTCCTGCCCATTCTGCCCCAAAATGACAGTGGGGAAGGCTCCTAAAGCCTCAGCTGTCCCTTGTAGTTTCAGGGTGAGAGAGCTTGCAAACCACAGGAATCCGCCGCTGAGCCTGGGAGGGGCGACCTGCTCGCCACATTCCCAACCTTTCACACCTGTCTGCCCCCTCCACCTCCCCAGGGCCTGCAGCCTGCACGCGGGGCTGGCACCTGCCTCTCCGGAGCTGGGTGTTAAGGCTGACTGACAGGCTCCCGATTGCGGCGGGCTCCCGTTCTCACCACGCCTCATACCTCAGAGGCTTAGCACAAGTTACAAGGTGTCAGGGAGCTCTGGTGGCCAGCAAATCAAGCCTTATCTCCCCGAAAAATGACAGCAATGGGGGAGATGTTGTCACTTACCCAAAGCCTCCCCTCCCCTCCTCCATGTCGACATCGCCCGGTTTCATAATGGCTGGTGATCCTTAGATCTAGAGGGAAGGCAGGACCGTCCCTCAGCCTCAGGGGTGAGCTTAATAGGTTCATACTATGATTCATATAATCCTATTTCCATTTGCCAGTGATTTCTTTAAAAGTGAACATAGAACTCGTTACTGGCTCATGAAATGAAAGAGGAAGCCCAGTGAAGACAGGCAGTCTCCCTTTCCAGCTAAGAAAAAAGACTGCAGCTTCATAAGCTCTTTGGCTAACGAGGGGATACCATACCCGAAGCTGTTGCAGCCATTTTGTGACCATGAGGCAGTGAATATGACAGGGGAAAGCCAATATACTGTGATGGCTGAGCAAATTGTGCAGTGAATCTGAGTCCTGGGTAGATTACTGACAGACTGAATCGCACGAGAACGTCCCACCACAGGTCTTTTTGTTAAATGAGATTGTTAAGGCATTTGGTAAATGGGAATCTTGTTACTTGCAGCTAAAAGCATTCCTAGGTACTGATTTAGCTTTTATACTTGCGCCCTCTGAGTTACCGTCTCTACTAAGCATTTACAAACATTAGCTCAACTGGGCTGCCAGAACAACTTAAATATTGTGCCCACTCTACAAATGAGAAAACCGAAATTCCAAGTGCCCAAGAAAATTACTGAAGATAAGGCAACTAATAAGTCTCAGAGCTGTGAATCAAACCCAAAGGTGATGCTGATGGCCATATTCCTCTTTTTCTCCACTGTAGCATGACTATGTTTTTTGGAGGAAAAGAAACTATTTTTGGCTTTGTTCCAGAAAAGGAAGAAAAATATGATAAATTGTCTTCCTTGACTTGGTTAAGTATCTTTGCTCAGATATTTAAACAAGAACCTAATAATGGAAGGAGAGAAAACATGTTTTTAAAGGACAGCCATGACAGGGTTCTCAGCTGAGATGGGTGTAACAATCAGGTCCTCCAGGAGTGTGGGAGGACTAAGAAAGTGCCTGTGACGTGGGCAGGCATACACCATCACCACAGGCTCCAGGGTGGCAGTACTGGGTGTGGCTTTCCCTAGGGAGGGTGCGATTCAGAAGCCTAGAAAATGGGAAGAATGGACAGGGTGAGGGAGGAGGGGCGTGGCCCAGGAGCCAAGCAGACACCATACTTGGGTGGCGTCCTGGGAGAGATACATTCGGGGTCCAGGCGAGGTGGGCAGTGGAGGGCACAGGAGAGAGGGCTGCAGGGACCTGTGAAGCAGGAGCCAGGATGGAAGCTCACTCACTGAGGTGGATTCGGTGGTACTGCCCATTGAGAGGCCATGAGCTCTCCCGCTCTGGAGGAGAGGACGGTGGGTGGCAGAAACTTGCAAACGGTGAACTGAGTGAAAGCCTGCAGGGGGATGGTGGACTGCACAGTGTGATGGGCGCCCCGCCCGGCCCGAAGGAGCCACCCTTGTTTTTGATTTTTGGCCGAGTCTCCATACTGTTTTCCACAGTGGCTATGCCAGCTTCCTTCCCCACCAGCAGCTCACAGGGCCCCTTCTTGCCCCTCACCCTCCCCAGCACGTGCGTCGTTTGTCATTTGGTGACAGCCATCCTAGCAGGAGCGAGACGATCCCCACTGTGGAGTTGATTTAGTGATGTTGAGCCCTTTTTCACATACCCACATGGGCCATTTGTACATCCTCTTCAGGGAAATGTTACTCACATCTTTTGCCTATATTCTAGTCAAGTTATTTTTCTTTGCTGTTAGGTTGTAAATGTTCCTTTATATGATGGCTATTAACCCTTTATCCGATATGCAGTTTGCAAACATTTGCTCTCAGTGCGTATGTTGCCATTTCACTCAGCTGGTCACTTTCTCTGTTGTGCAGAGGCTTTTCGGCTGATGTGGGCCCATTTGTCTGGTTTTGCTTCTCTGTCCACACACAAAAGAACTGAAAACAGCATCTGACTCTGGCACGCTGGTCTTCATTGCAGTATTATTCACAAGAGCCAGCAGACGGAAACAGCCTGGATGGCCACAGATGGTTGAATGGATAAAGACATCCACACAAGGAAATATTAGCTAGCCAGGAAAGAAAAGGAAATTCGGACACCCGCTATCCCATGAATGAACCTCAAGGACATTATGCCAAGTGAAACAAACTGCATACTTTCACTTACATAAGCAACAGAGCAAAATTCATGGCTATAGAAAGCAGAACGGCCACTGTCAGGGCTTGAGGACAAGGAAGTGCTCGGTGGCTACAGAATTTCACTCCTGTGAGATGAGATAGTGCTAGAGATCTGGTGCACAGTCACACAGTTCCCAGCACCATACTTTATACTTAATCGTTCAGGGTACATTTCCTCTTAAGCGCTTTTACTGCAATAAAAAGAAGACGAAAAAACAAGCATGTTGTGCTCTTTCAACAGAAGTCATACTTGGAGATTTTTACGTGCAACACCCCAAATTTCAAATGTTTTCACTAATCCAAATTTTAGAAATCACCCTTTGGAAGTTGTTTCTCTGTAGCCCTCACACCAGGCGTCAGCCCACTTTTTCTGGAAAGGGGCAGACAGTAAATGCTTCTGGCTCTGTGGGCCGTACGTTCTCTGTCCCAATGACTCAGTGTCCCCTGTAACACCAAGGAGACATACACAAGGCAGAAACAGGTTCTGCTGGGTTCCAATAAAACTTTATTTATAAGAATACGCCTCATGCTGCCAATGGCCAGTGGGCAGGTACCTGCGTGTGCTCTCACCAGAGTCAGCTGGCTTCTCAGTATGAAAACCCTCATCTTCCTTCTTGCATTTTTCTTCTGGTCAGGGAGCAGGTAGGTTCTTGCTCGAAATAAACTGGGATTCTGAGAGTGAAGCAGTGGTGGATGGCTGGTGGGTAGATGAGCACCCAGCTCCCTCGCCCTTCTGCTGGCAGAGCTCTGTGGAAGGGTCTGCTCGGTCTCCCAGCGGCCTCTAGTCCCTGAACTGCAGCCACCCACCGCTGGAGCCCACTTTAGCACGACGCCCAAGATGGCCACCCTCTTGCCCTGCCTCACTTCCTAACTCCCTGTCTGTACTTCCTGGGGTTGCCTTCCAAGCCAGCTTCTTGTATTTTTTAATCCTTATGTCTGCTCCTGCTCTGGGGAAACCCAGCCTAAGACTCAGTGTTCGGTCTAATCATATCTGTGGGCAGATTTGGCTCTCATTCGCTCATTCATTCATCCAAATATCTTTCTTGAGTACTAAAAATACAGAGATGAACATATCTAAATCCCAAACCACAAGGAACTTAACCAAATGGAGGGAAACCAAAATGCCAGAAATGCAATGAAACCCCATGAAAGGTACTGTGGGCGACCGCCCACCTCAGAGGTGGTAAACTATGGCGGGTGGGCCAACCAACCCCTGCCTGCTGCTTGTTTTTGTAAATAAAGTTTTATTGAAACAGTGCCGCACACGTCCGCTTATCTACCATATCTGACTACTTCTGCACTACAACAGCAAAAGCTGAGAGTATATGGCTGGAAATGGCAAAAATATTTATAATCTAATCTATAGAAAATGTTCGGCAGCCCTTGTTCTACGTGATGGGCAAAGGGAAGCAGGTAGCAGTGCTGGGTGCATACGGCTTACTCGCTCTGGATGAAAGCCAGCGAAGTTCAAACCCTGAATCAATCTTCACAGATATGTGACTTACAGACCTTGCTCAACTTCTCTGAGCCTCAACATGCTCCTCTCTTGAAAGCAGGTATTATGAAACAGCCCTCTCAGCGCTCTCACGAGCATTCAAGGAAACTCTGCGTGTAAAGAACTCAGGACAGATCAGCATGGTGACACACGTCTGTATCCCAGCACTCTGGGAGGCTGAGGTAGGAGCTTACAAGTCGGAACCCAGCCTGGGCAATTGAACAATTTAGTGAAACTCCGCCTCAAAATTAAAAATACAAACCACAACCAAAAATTAAAATAAAATAAAAAAAGATCTGGGATGTAACTCAGTGTGAAGGTCCTGGGTTTAATCGTCGGTACCAAAAACAAACACAAAAACTCAGCATAGTGTCTACTGGGGACACTCAGCTCTGTTCTCACGCGAAGCGCCCCAAGTGTGACTTAGGGACAGCTGGAGCCTCACCCTGCACCCAGCTGAGCACATTCCTGCGATTCCAGCCCGTTCTGGGCACAAGTCCCTGGAGCAGCCCCAGGAGCCTCAGCACAGAGCAGGACACACTCTGCTGGTTACCCCTTTCTGCACGTCTCCGATCTTTGGTCTCTAGGGCAATTCCCAGCTTCCAGGGGAGGTGGGCTGCGGCCCTGGGAACGGAAGCCATCACTCCGAGGTGGCCGTGGCTTGGCCCGCCCTGCAGAGAAGGGCTGTGCTCCAGCAAAGCCACCCAAGCTGCTGACCTCTTCGTCTTCCTGTGTGCCTCCAACCATCTGGGTGGCAGAGGGCTGCTAATTGGGGTGCGCTGGCCCTGGTTGTCACCGATGTTGCAATGGGGCCGTGAGTTCCTAGTGTCCGGTTCCAGGGAAGCCACTGGGCAGGAGCCCCCGGCGGTCTGCGGAACATCGTCTTGGCCAGGCATGAGGTGGGCGCTGCGGCCCTGGAGCCTGATGTTTCCATGTCTAGCAGATGCCAGAGCTCTGATTTCCAGGAACACTGGGAGGCCCATTTGTTGGAATCCCTAAATCATTTAGAAATGAGAACTGAGCATTCTCAGTATGAAGGTTCAAATGGATTACAGGATACATATATATATATATTTTTTTTGAATGGATGGACACACAGGGTTGAACATCCAGAACTCTTGGATCCTGCACCAAGTTGCATCAATGTCACCTCTATTTATCCGAGTGATTATTGCTATTGTTGTTGGCACTAACTATAGTTCTACAAAATGGGTTTCACGATGACTATGGTTTACTTAGCTCTGTGACACATCATATCAAGACACAGCACTGTGAGACAGGATGTGTTACTGTCCCCACCAGAGGGATGTGAGACCGGGCCCCTGAGCAGCTGCGTACCTGAAATTACCCAGAAGCCACCCGGCAGAGGTGTGGGTCAGCCCCAGTGTGCTGAGATTTAGGAGCCAAAAGGCGCGGCACCAAAGCAAGTTTCCCTGCTTTAATGGCTCGTCCGGAGATGGCTGCTCTTGGAAGGTTGGTCTCCGGCAATTGTGAGCGTCCGGTAGAGCGCCAGGAGGACCCGGGTCTGCGGCACGCAGGCCTTGCCCTGGGTATGAACACAGTGCTGTGTCTCCGATCTGAGCGTGCACGAAGCTGGGGAGCCCAATCCTCGCTGCCCCCCGCTGCTGACAAACTCTTCCCTGCGTTTTCACGCGGCTCTTTGCAACAGCCCTATCAAACAGGTATCGTTTTGTTTCCTCTTCCAGAGGTCTGCAGAGCATCGCAAGTCTTAAAGTTGTGTCTGAAATCACACCGTCCTTGCAAGGCTGACGACTCCATTGCCTCTCTGTGGGAAACTGGGAAAAAGTCTTCCCGTTACCAGTCGGGGTAGTTTAAAAAAAAAGCGTGCACGAAGGATCATTTGTGGAGTGCAGCAAAGCGTGGGGGTTTCCGGCTTCCCAGAGTTGTGCAGAAATCGGAGGTCTTCTCTTTGTTTTCTCCTCCTCTTTGTCCTGTGTGTTGGGCATCTGGTTTTATGGTGGAGCTAGACAAATGGTTGTGTTCAGCCGGGGTCCAGGAGGAAGTCCTCCAACTTGTGCAAGCAGGCGAGCTCGGGATGCGGGTGGCTTGGAAGGAGGAGGGCACAGGGAGGCAGGTTATTGGGCGCCCCTACAAGAAAGGATGTGGCATTTCACACTACAGATGGCTTCTTGCAAAGACAGCTTAATGGCCTCCAGCAACCACTTCCCAGTGTGGGCCTGCCTGCCCTCCACAAAAGCCCCGTCCATTTCAATGCATATGGGACACACCCGGCCCGTCACCTTCCTGCGAGCACGTGGTGGGGCCGGGTCCAAGCTGCCCATCTGGGTGCGCTCAGGCTCCTTCTTCTCCGGGTAGATGTGGCACCGTTTCCCACATGGGAAAAGCCGGCATTAGTTTCTCAGAGGAGGATCGCTGGGGGCGAACAGTGCAGTGTCTTTCTCAGCATCGTCTTTCTTGAGCTGGAAGACCTCTCAAAGGGGGACCACGCCATCCAGCCGGGGCTCGGCCCTAGCTCAAGACTTTCTTCAGTTGCATATAGAACATCCAATTTCTGCCTCCCTTTCTAAAGGAGGTGACTCCATTTAACTCGACACTAGAAGTGCTGGAGCTCTTGAGATTCATGGCAGCCATCCATGAATACATTTGGATAGTCTGCTGGCTAAAGTAAACTACTGTTTACAAGTAGTCTCCAAAAACTAATAAGGGTTGTCTTGCAAATGCTTGTTTCATGCCAGGCAGCGTGTTAAATGTTTTATAATCATGTTGGTCTAAGATATCATCTCTTATCTCAATGACTCCAGGAGCTTCGCAACTATTGATCTCAACCTACTACAGTTTTTGGACAACGCTTTCATTCACAGAGCAGTGGGTAATTTTTTAAATTGTAGTTCTCATCATAGCAAAGTCCTCGGGTGATTTCCCACACAGTCCTAATTCGATCTGCCCTGGGCCATCTGACATCTTGCACACGCTTGTTCCCTCACACGGAGATTTGTACCCTTCTCCCTTTTCCCTTGTCCTTTTACATCTTAGACCACTTTGCACTTCCTAGCGACTATGTTGCTGATCCCTCTGCCTGGAATGTCCTTCTTGTCATTCTTCACAAGATATGACGGTCCCATTTGTGTGTTAGTTTAAACATCTTCTCTTCTGAGTTGACACTTGACCAGCTGGCCTGCCACTAAGTCCCCAGCACTCAACACTGTGCTCAAACTCACCAGCTCTTCACCCACCAGTTAGCTACTATGTTAGATGGGCCTCTTTGAATTCATGGCATACGGGATGGTTGAAAGCAGAAAGCACATTGCACAGTGATTCAGAAAATGTGGGTGCTAGAACCGCCTGTCACCGCTTGGCTTGGCAAAGGCCCGGAAGGCACACGCCCTTCGCTGGCCAAACAGAAGGGGGATTGAGAAAACCAACTCTGGAGCCAAACAGTGAGCTACATTCCTGGCTCCATGGCCAATGCTGTCTGTGTTCTTGGTCACAATACTTTAGTCCCATGGAGCCTCAGTTTCCCCAGTCTTTTAAATGATTTACTATTTATATATAGCATTTAGAACAGGGATATTATTATTGTTATTTGGAACCAATTTTCCCTGTCTCCCAAATAAATGAAGATGCACTCAGGTAGATGGATGTGTTGTGCATATTGCAATGTTTTTTTTTTTTTGATTCAACAAGGTACAGCAACGGTGATGATCGCCATGGATGTCTGTGTTTTTGAGAATCTATTTTACAAGCAGGGCCGACATTAGACAGAGCTATGCAAGCATCACCCTACTTTCTGATCCCAGTGAGGCCACGACGTCAGTATTCCTGCTTTTCTATTATAGGAAAATGAAACTTTAAGTAACTCTTACAGAGTCATACAGATGGGGAAAACAGGACCGGAATAAGGTTTTTGTTTTTTTTTGTTTTGGTTTGGTTTTGGTGGTGGTACTGGGGATCGAACCTGAGGCTTTCACACTGAACTACATTCCCGAGCCCTTTTTTAAAAAAAAATTTGTTATGTTTTATTTTGTGACAGGGTCTTGCTAAATTGCCCAGGTTGGGCTTGAACTCGTGTGATCCTCCTGCCTCAGCCTCCCAGAGCGCCAGAATTATAGGCTTGTGCCGACACACCCGGCTTGAATTAAGTCTTGTCTGACAGCAACACTGGGGGGCGGGTGACATTGCTCTCGAGATGGTACACAGAGCGGGGCAGGGAGGGTGGACAGCAGAAGAGGTGGTGGTAGGACGAGCCCCGAGACATGCACTAATTAAGGGCTTCGTCACCAGCTCAGTTAGCGTCAGGGTGACAGTCAGTCAAGCAGATCAGGCGGATGAGTTAACATCTCCCGGGGCTGCCCAGGCTGGACCGGCTGGCAGACAAGAGCGCAACAGTGAGCAGGAAGCCACCAGGAGGGTGTCTGCAGGCCGTCACGGTGCAGGGGCTGACCTGTGTCGCCCGCTGGCTTTCACCCTGTCTCACACTGGCCGGGTCCTGAGGCTCAGAGAGAGTCCGTGTCCTCTGAGCGCAGGCACCGGTGCAAGTCCAGGAGCCACGAAGGCCGAGGCGGAAAGGAAGTATGCAGAGGGTCGCAGCAGAGACGGCGGAGCTCCTTCTGCGTGTTTGTCCCAGGTGAGGCCGCATACAAGGCCACTTTCAGGTGCGGCGGGATCCAGGTGCTCCACACGCTGCCATCGGAATCACATCGCTCGCTCTGTTTCCAGGGTTGCCCCTTCTGTGTGGGCCGTCTCTGCGGGCAGACGCTGTCCTGTACTGTCCACGCGGCTGTCTCTCAGGCGGGATTCCCTCTGATGCAGATGCTGAGACAAGGATTCAAGGGCAAGTGGTTTGTCTGGGAAGTACTAGAGAACTCTGGCAGGAGGGCTGGGCAGGGCAGAGGCGCGTCGCTCCTGCGGACATCTGATGCGGAATCTCGCTGGACCTTTGCGAGACAGCATGGACCGCTGCCCACTGGGGACTTCTGAGGGACAGCGGAATACGTGTCGCCTCCCAGGGACAAGGCAGCCGGGTTACCGATTCTCTGGCTCCGCCCACCATTGGCTGGGAGCTGCTCTCCGCCCTCTGCATGCCCCGCGCAGGGCTCAGTGAATGGTGCAGGGTGTCGGGTGCCACCGCCAGGCCGGGGGACCATCAGCGCCGGGCGGGATGGCGAGACTTCCGCACTGGCCACTCCATCCCTGTCCCTGTGGCTGTAGCAAAAACTCTAGGACTGAATCCTATCGGATAATTTAATTCCTTGAAGTGGGAAAAATAAGGTGCTGTGACCAAGCCAGACTCGTAAAAGTGACACGCAGAGGCTGACTTGTCACTCTTAAACAGTGACGCAGTGTCCTCATCCCCCTCTACCTCTGAAATTGAGGCAAATACCTTTTCTTTTTGGAAGCAGGACCATTTCTGGCTTCAGGACAGAAAGCCCACAGGGCAAAGACATTAAAGTGAGCGGGGCTCGGCATTTACGATTGCTCAAATTATTGCGGAAAACATACACACACACCTACACACATGCACACACAGACGCATGCATATTTTTATTTTTTTCACATGCATATTTTTAAATAGAGACTTTGAAGACTTTTACAAATGTTGCATGAGGCTAATGGGGCTGAGCCTCACTAAAGACTGTGTTAGTGTTTGCGTTGGCCGTGGGTTTTGGAGAGCGGGTAATAAGCACAATTCACATGCCCCTGTGCCACATTATGTGAAAGGACCTCAATAAAAAGAGCTCTGGCCCCTCTTTTTCCCTTTGTACCTTGGCATGTGACATTGGGCTATTTCCTCACATGGCCCTTGGCATTAATGCAGTTTAAGTACTTGGAAAGGTGCCTAAGTAGCAGCTATTATGCAATTTTCTGTTAAAGGTGGAGAAAATGACAATCAAAGAATGGGAGGGGGTTTGGTACCTGGCCCCCTCCCCTGTGAAAATGTCAGTGGGCCCCTTTAACCCACGATGATTGCAAAACAAACAGGGCTCAGGGCTCCTACAAAGCCGGGGCTACATAGAGAGGCAGCAAGGTTGGGGAAAGGCTGGCTGCCTCTCCTGCCCATGTAATTTTTGAAACTACAAAGAAATGGAAAAATTACCCTCCAGCCAGCTGAAGCCATTACCTGACCACCAACTAGATCTTCTGGTATGTGTGAGTCCTGTGTGCTCATCTGTTCAATGGGAAGAATCCGCTCCGAAAGATGGGGGACTGTCCGAGAGGCATCCAATGCGCGCTTAGACCGGTGCAGGGAACCCGTATCTCACGATGTCCATTTTCACTTCTTCCGTGGCACTGGATTGTGAGTTTTCTCTAAGCACGCGGTTTCTCAGAGTAAGCGTCACGTTTCCCAGCTCCTCTGCAGCTAGATGTGATCACAGGGCTAAGTTCTGGCCAAGGGTCCTGTGGCAGCTCTCAGAGCCCATCTTTAGCGGGTCACTCGCACACGGCCTTTGCTCTGTCTGCTACCCCTGGAATGGAGCTGAGGCCATGTAGAATTACAAAGGAGGGGTGTGCATGGAGGAGCAAAAAGATGGCCGGAGCCTGGCACCCACATGGTAATACTCATACTTACTCTTCCGGATGTCACTCTTTTATAAAATCACTGCTATCTGGCGATTTCTTTCCCCAGCAACTAAACTCCACCCCTGGTTCATTCAAACAACATTTGGTATATTCAACAAAGCTCCGTGTTCTCGAAAGGCTTTGGATTTAGCTCACACTAAAATTGAATACTTTCATTTCATCTATTACGAAGATATGTTAACCCATAGAGGCATCCTACGATTTCTGAAAAACTTATACCCAGTGTTCCTCCTTCCAGCCTCCACTCCACGATGGTACCCAGTGAGCAGGGGAAGGACACTGGTTAGATGGTTTCCTGGGGCACAAAGTCAAGGTCATAGGACAGCCCGGAAAATGTGTCCCGTCTCCTTGGTTGCCTGTTACCAGGCTCACGTGATGGGGTTCTTCATTTGAGCCCGGTCTCTACGCAAGTGTGATCCAAACACACAGTGAATGTTGAATTTTCAAACTCTATTACAGTAAAAGACACATTGCCATTATCCCCCCTTCCTTCAGACGCATTTATTCCATCCCTTTTGCCACTTTCTGAAGCGGTTCTGGAAGTCCTTTTTTATGAGTGTCTTTATGAAAGGTGACCAAACATACTGTGAATGCTGCTGTCAAGTGCTATCTGACAGAAAGGCGGGCTCGTAAAAACATGCTGATTCCCACCTTCACTTTGAAATCCGCTGGGGTCAGGTGGACAGAACTATTACCTGTTCTTATATACAGCACCATGTTTTCTTGCCAGCAGCCAGTCTTGTGGGTTAACTAGCAAAGGTCAGGGTCTAGAACCAAAGCAGGAACTGTATGGAGGGAGACAGGGCTGCAGGTGAGGCTGTCCCGTGGGATCAGGGACCATGGGGAAGACAAAGCCATCGGCAGAGTGACCACAGAAAGTATGGAAGAAGAGATGTTGCTCCTCCCTTCTTCCCACCATCCAGTATTTCACAGAGCCCTCCAAACATTGGTTGAAAGTAAGAGATCCTGGAAGTGCAGCAAGGGATCCTGGGAAGTGCAGCAAGGGATCCTGGGAAGTGCAGCAAGGGATCCTGGGAAATGTGGTTTATAGAAATCAGCTCCCTGCAATACAGATCAATGAAGAGAAAGGATGGGGAATGGATCCTTAACAGATTAGCATAAAAAATACTATGTGCAGCCAAACCAAGACATGTTAGATATTTTACACACATACTTTCAGTGTGAGACTTTGATTCATTTATTTATTAACTTATGATCTCATTGTGTAATGATTTCGGCAGAACTATTCAGAACATACATTGGAACACATTGACTTAAACACTCCCACATGTGAATCCCCTATTGCTGGACATTTAGGTTGCTTCTCCTTCTTTCCCTTTGTATTTAGGATGGTTATTTCTGAGTTGCTTTGCACCAAAATTGCCTCCAGTAATGCTCAAGGCTTGCTGGGAGGGAACCACACCTTCTCTCTCCATCGGTTGCTTGCTATTATCTGTGTGACGGTTAGAATTTTTGTTCAATGGATTCTCGCGCTGAGATTTTTGAGCCTGCACAAAGTGCCAGGTCTTTGGGGCTGTACAAGGATGGAGGGAAGATGTAGAAAAGGAAGTGTTTAGCTCTGGGTGCATTTGCAATCTAAATTTTTCTCCAAATGCCTGACTAGAGTAGTGAAATCCAGGTACAGACTTTGCTGGGTGAGTGTGTTCTCTGGTCACTGAAGAAACCCTGCCTGAGCTGGCTATGAAATGACAAAGGAGGGACAATGGCAGCAGCAATGACAACACGCACAGGGCACCTCGTGCTTGGCTTTCTACTTACAGGTTCATTTAATCCTCACTGCACCCTGGAAGGGAGGCCGCTGTCATTCTGCCCTTCTGCAGAGGTACAAGCCGATGTAGGAGAAAGGTAGCTCACCTGCTCAGACTCGCTCTGATAAGAATCAAGGCAGCGAGTTGCCAAAGTTCATCCCTGAAGCTGCTTCATTCATTTATTAATTCACTGATTCGCTAGTTCATTTATTCCTGTGGAGGAATCTCCTAATGATGTCTAAAGCTAGTATCTCAGCTGCATGTAGAGGAAATGAACACATGATCATGTTAAATTCATGTAGGAATTAAATGAAATGATGCGTTTGAGGCTGTAGCCTATTTCCTTGCAAGCGTTAGTGACCAGTTTAACTGGCCTTTAGGCTGCACAGCGTAGGAACGAGACCCAAGTAGACGGCTTGCCGCACATGCGTCAGGCGCCTACAGACCCTGGGAGGTGACAGGCCATATTTGAAAATGCCGCAGTGTTAGAAGCTGTTTGGGATTTTGAATGTTTGTTCTGATGTTTGCTGGCGGTGTGAACTTGGGAAGCCGTTTAAACCCCGAGCTCCATGTTCCTCACCTGTAAGAGGTGGATGATAATGAAACCCTCTCTTGCGGACACTGCCACGAAAACCTGGCACCTACTAAGTGCACAGTGAGTGCCGCCGTTTTGCACACGCCCATTCACACGCTAGGATTTTTGCAGCCACCTACCGGGGTGCGGTTGCGAAGCCATCCTCCGGCCATTTCAGTCCCGCAGTCCGTATTTCCTGTGGCGTTTTGTCCAGCAGCTGCTCTCTGAAGCTTGTGTCAGGGACTGTGTGACCGCAACATCACACGCTAAGAAGGCGGCCTCCTTTCCTGTCTGGTCACCTTGAGGCACTTTCCTCATCCTGGGGACACTGAGGCAGGTGGCGTTGCGGGTCACCCAGAGCTCCGGGGGCATTTTCCATCTGTGCATCCCACCCTGCCCCTCAGCTCCTCAGCGGCCGCAGTGCAATTTCCACCTGAGCTATTGAGAGGCCCGGGGACCCACACTGCCCTGGGGTGTGGCTCTGCCGAGGACGACTGGAGGGAACCCGGGGGGCAGTTAGGACAGTTCGGGGGACACGGAGGGGCGAGGGCTCCCAGGCTGTCTGCAGCCTGCACAGCGATGGCAGAGGGATCTGGTAGAGGAGGAAAAGGCTGATGATACACCACAGCTGACCTGGTTGCTGGGCCAGGTCGCAGGAGGCCAGCGCGGAGGGGTCACAAGCATATCAGGGAAGGAAAATGGGGGTGACCACACCCTATACGGAGGAGGCAGAGCCAGAGACAGGTGCAGGTTTTGGCCCAGTGTGGTTGGCCTCTTACCCACATCCCCTTTGGTGATGCCATCGGGCTCCACGGGTGCCACTTCCTGTTAGCCGTGGACTCTTCCGTCTCCGTCCCTCCCCCCACAGAAACACACACAGAAATGTTAAAGCAAAAGAGACACAAACACTCACATAAACACCACCAACATGCACACAGAAGAACATATGCACAAATACACACATATAGGTAGAAGTAAGCACACAAAAGGAAACAAAGATGCATACACACAGGAGCAAAAACACACAAAGAAACAAACATAAAAGCATACAGAATACACCCACAGCTACAAAAACAGACACAGAATGACAGAGACACGGCCAGAAATGTGCACACACATAAAGACTGCAGAAATACTAATGAAAAATACAGACAAAACACCCTGTAAACACACACTAGCACACACAAACACAATCACACAAACACACATCCAAAGACACGGAGAACTCAAACACACCACACACCAACACACACACAGGAAGGTGGGCAGAGAATACACAAAGATACAAAAATACAAAGATAAGTAGATGTAAACAAACACAATCCCACAGATAAATGCACATGTAAATACAGATATACAGAAACACAAAAGCACCACAGAAACATGGCACACACCCCCCATGACACACATCCACGCTGAGGACTTGGACCCCCGCACCGTGGATGTCGTTAGCGTCTGGGGTGACCCCATCCTTGGTGCGGGCTCCTGGGGTGTGACCTCCGTGCATCGGGCCCCCGAGGCCCAGGGGGAGCCAGGCAGAAGAGCCCCGAGGGTCGGGGGGTGGTGGGAGCGGCCAGCCTGGGGCCGGAACCAGGGTGCACCGAGGGGCGTGTGGAGCTGGGCCCGCATCTCCTGGGGATGCTGGAGCTCACAGTGCTGCCCTCCCGTGAGGGTGAAGCATACTAGCCCCGCGGGCTGGGCCGTGGCTTGGACCACACTGTGCTGGGGCCCCGCTGCCAGCCTCTGCTGTGCCAGGCAAAGCTGGGAGCCAGCCCTTCCTGGCTCACCCTGTACCTTAGCGCCTCGCTGGCCCCTTCATTGCGACAGGATGCTACCTTTGCGTCCAGCAGGAGGGTGCTGTCTCCATGCCCAGCTCCACCCCTGCTCCCCAGGGAGAAGATGGGTGTGTGTGGGTAACTCCAACCTGCATCTCCCCACCCGTACAGGAGGCTGTCCATGGGCTGGCTTTGGCTTTGGGCCACCCAGAACCGACTGAGTTTGGGTTCTAGAACTTTCTATGTGCCTGTGGTATATTCAGCAACCCCGCTGAACTTCAGCCTTAACATCTCAGAGATTCCTCTCACACAGAGTAAGCAGCTGCCATTTTGACTGTGGTGGTTACTATAATGAACTGAAAATGAAAGACAAATACCTCAGAGGACAGAACAGGAAGAGTAGTGAGTGCTCTCCTGACACGTGGTGTCTCCATCTTGCTTTTGTGGAGAGCTTGGCTGAGACCTCGGCTGTGGGTCCCTCTCCTCCCGCCCTCCCTCCCCACACCACTGGGGTTAGCAGGAGGTACAAACCGAATTAGATGTTAAATCAATTTGGCCTTCCTCCCCAGGGGCGGTGCACGCAGGTTCCACGTGAATAATGATTTGTCTGAGGCAGCAAACTGGATTATTTGAACAAAAATGGGGAAAAAACAACTCATGTTCATTTTTTAATAGTGGCTTCTGCCTCCAGTCTCCAGGCTTGGCTGAGGGGGGGAAGGGGTGACCGTCAGGGAGGGTGTGCCAGGGAACAGACAATAAGGAAATGGGCCTTCCGCTTGGATCCACCACGTCTGTGCCCTTGCTTGCTTCTGTGTGGCCTGCAAGCTCAGAGTGCCTCTCTGTGTTAAATCACTGAATACAATTCAAAAGAATACTAGTACTTTTCTCTAGTGCTTTATAACTAACCGCGGCCCGTTCTACCTCTCGGCATTTATCATAGCTCGTTGCAACAGCTTGGATCTGGAACATCCCCCAGATTCCCTTACATTCAAGGCTTAGTCACCAGCTTGGCACTTTGAGGAAGTGTGGAGAATCTTTAAGAGGTGGGGCCTGATGGGAGGGACTTGAGTCTTTGGGGGTGTGCCTTTGCAGAGGTCACTTCCTCTTCTTTCTTGTTCACTTCCAGGTCAAGGAGCAAGTGGTTTCGCTCCTCTACATGCTCCAGCTGTGGTGTGCTGCGGCCCTGAACATGAAGCACTTGCCTAAAAGCAGTGTCTGCCCTATGAGGGATAAAGCCACCCGGAGAAACCTTTTTCTTTATAAGCTGGTTTGTCTGTGGTGTGTTACAGGGATGGGAAGCTGACACACATATGTCAGCTCACCATGAAACAGTTCACAGGTCCTGGGGGAGCAGATTCCCGCTGCCTAGAACCTCTGCTCTAACACGGCGGGAGATTTGTCAAAAATCACTCAAAGCCGAGGACTCTAACCCCGGTGTCGGCCTCCCCCCGCTTCTCCTCACAAGAAGCTACAAGGTCACGAGGGCAATGCGGAGTCACCAAGAGAAGGACAGTGGCCATGTGTGCCCGCAGGTTCCCATGGGGGAAGGTGAGCGAGGCTGCGTCTCTGCCATGATGCCCAGCCAGGGGCAGTCACTCTGCAGCCCGTTTAGGCCGATGTTACCCCACCGCCAGAGAATTCCGTTCTGGATGAGCACGGTGGGGCATACCTGTCATCCCAGCACTCGAGGAAGCTGAGGCAGGAGGGTCGCAAGTTTGAACCCAGCCTGGGAAACTTAGTGACTCAGCAAAATCCTGTCTCAAATAAATAAATAAATAAAAGCCCCAGGTTCGAGTCCCACCTGTGGCTGTTCTGGATTTCCCATTCTCTCTCTCGTTGTTGGACACTTCTGGAAGCCTGAACAGTCAGACGCATGGACAGGGAAGAGAGTCCTTTTTGCCAAAAACTGCTGCTCCCCAGCCTGGCGCTCCGGGCCTCCGGCAGGCAGCCGCCCCCCCAAGCAGACAGCCTTCTCCCCCTCTCCCTCCACTGCGCCCGGATTCCCATCCCCGGGAAGCGCTCTCCTGGTCCCCTTTCCTAGCCCCTCGCCAGCTGCAGAGTTTGGGTATTTGTCTTCCAAAGGGGGGTCTTCCTCCGCCGCCCCTCCCCGGCATCCCGACCCCACAATGCTGGCACCGGCTCAAGGACACCACTGTAACATTCGTAGGCCTGATTCTTTTTCTAAGCCAAATCCACCACGAATTTTCTCGGCTAAGTAGGGAAAATATTTCATTCCTACTTCAGAAACGCCAGCTCGGGCCTGACAGCTGATAGGATTCCGTGCAGAAAAGCCTGCGCCTCCCCCCATGTATCTGATCAAACGCAAGCTGGACCTGAAAGTATCTCTTTCTGCCATTCGGGGATTAAGGTTTTCTACAGCTCTTTCTCTCGCAGCGTCTCCATCTCGTCCAGGAGACGGCGCTGCCCCATAAATCAGGCCGCGGAGGACAGTCGAGCCCATGAATCTCCTTCCACTTCACCCCGTACCCCCCTTCCCCAGCCACTGCCACCTGGGGCCGCACTCCAGAGGTGGGGAACGCGGCTGTCCTCGGGCAGCGTCGGCCAGCTGTGGAGGAAGCTGAGGCTGGTGTTTGGTGAACATCTGCTTAGTGACTGGCTAGCAGTCAGGTACTTCGCGGGTGTCACATGGCCCCCCTGGGAGCTGCCGCCGTTGGGCTCTTTTCAGATAAGGAAGTTTACCTCCTTCTTCCTTCCGTCCGTCAGTCCGTCCTTCCTTCCTTCCTTCTTTCCTTCCTTCCTTCCTTCCTGCCTTCCCCGTAGAGACCCGATGGCGTGTCCGCTGGACACCAGGCGCCCCGCTGAGCAGCAAGGGCCCCCTAGTGAGCCAGGCCAGGCCTGGCCCGCACCAGCAGGACGCTCTGACCCCCCACGCCCCCTTCCCCTGGGGTTCTGGAAGTAGATGCATAGTCCGGGCATAAAAATAACAGTAATAACCGTAATAAGACAGGTCAGAGGAATAATAAAATTTGCGAGGACAAGGTCGCTGTTCATCAGCAAACTGGAAACGATTCCCATTTTAAGATTTCAAGACGCCCATTGAACAGTCTCCGGGCACAGGGAGACTAACAGGGCTCCTAGCGAGCGGGCCCTTCCAGCGGCATCTCTGTGACCCTCTCTCTGGCCTGGCTGATGTTAGAGGCCCCCAAACTTTCTGCCCCCAGAAAGAGAGGCAGCGTCCCCTGCCTGAGCAGAGGCCCGCTCGTCTACACGGACAAGGGGCCGCCCTGATCCTGCCCCAGGACTTGGGGCAAGTCGCAGTGTCCATCAGGGTCCTGGCAAGAGGCTCAGGGTACTCTCAGGCACGGGGATTGGGGAGAAACTGAGCAGCTGAGCAGAGGGCTTCACTGCAGAGATTGTGGGGTGCAGGACGGACAGCAAACGGAAGGACGAACCCCTCGCTCTCCCCACCTCTCACTCGCCCCTTGGAACTAAGCTCCGAAAGACCAAGATTCGCACAAACGTGAAGCGGTCGCTCCGGGGTCCTTCTGAGGCCGGCCGCGGGTCTCCCCCCAGGATTCCCTCCTCGGAACTCACCAAGTGTCCGAAATCCCCTCCGCACGCCCTCACTTTAAAGTCACATTTGTAAAACCCGACAGTCAGCCTCACTAACCCCGCTGGCTTCAGTCAAGTTTAGACCCAGTAATC